>LPNX011021155.1:337913-454454 GCA_001517045.1 Pseudotsuga menziesii | reverse complement strand
AGAAATGTAGGGAGTCTCCGGGCCTTCTTGACTCAAAGGGAGTTCAACTTCTTGTAAGGAAGTCTCTACCAGCTCCTGCCAATCTCCAACCAACACTGACTCTTCTATTAAAGGACGGTCTCTTCTCTTGTACTCTCTTTTAGGCAACTCAGGGATGATAGGTAATCCTCCAATCTTCTTTAAGTATGCCCTGATGTGTCTTCTCAGATTGTTAACAATGTCGTTGCGAACAGGGTATAGATGTTCTCTTTCTTCTTCTTCCGGAATTGAATTGCGTGGTACACTACTTTCAGAACTGTAACCAGTGGAATATTCTCGGGAAAACGGGTTTCCTCGGCCAGCCATGCACTGGCGGCCCTCCTTCTAGCGCCAAAACTGTTGAGGCCTGGAAAATCGCAGGCGGCAATAGTAAGGGATTCTCCCCAATCAGCGTTCCCAACTAGCCCGCTGACTGTTTGGTATAGGGAATCCGTCCGGTTTACGGTCCGACTACCGTAGGTCAAAGTAACGACAAGGGTTTACCGGTTACGGCCCGGCCCACCGAGTTTTTGTAGTTTTGACTTAATGAATGATATGCACGTTCCTAATTAAATGTAGGCTGGTCCAAATGCAGGGAGCGGTCACAAAGTGATGCGCAGGTTCTTACCTCTCGTCTTATCCTCACCGGCAACCAAACCAGAAATGAACAGAAATAACTAACTGCCTAAACTATCCCTAGGGAGCAGGGTTGTCATTTTTTGATGAGCAATACATATTCATACACCATAAGAAGAAAAAACAGGTAGCTGCTACTTCTTCTGCAGCACATGAATGCTTACATATATTCAAACAATTAGATAGCCAATCATTTTATTACACAGTTATTGCTCGTAGTGGAAATATACCTAGAAAATTACTGAAGACCATCCAGCAAGAACATAGGTTCAAACATCGAATACTCTTACAGTAAATAAAGACTGCTGAAAACGAAATAGTTCCCCTTCGACATCATTTTATTTAATTGCATTGATACATTCCACATCTTTTGCTCTTCCCAGCAGGCAAATCGCGGTTTTTCCCAGCAAAACGAGGTAGCTCCTCTTACAAGTCAACAATCACAAATTTTCCAGCGAAAAAGCCCCTTCTAAGTCCTATCTTTTTCTATTTAAACTAGAGCCTCTGCCTCCTGGGCTGCCCTCCAGCGTGTGGCTTTCAGCCTCCTTGACGATTCACCTCCTCCCTGACTGTTACGTTCCCAATCATCTTTCATGAGCGTGCAAATTTCTGACCGTAACCGCCATGACTACTTCCTAGGTGCCTTTGTCGTTCATCTATTTTGTCCTTTCTTCGATCTGAGTTGCTTCGGCGATCATGGGATTTTTTCCTTCAAACACTTGAGTGCATTATCTACTAAATTGAGGTATTAAGCGTTTCAAATTTCAGAGCATAAGATAAATCCACAGGGAACTAGCTTGGTTTATCCGGGTGAAAAAAAAATTCATGGTAAAATGAATCGGCGGTCGGGCAGTACTTGGATCGGATGAAACAAGGGTTCTGTACCGGGTGGGAGAAGGCTCCAGGAGCCGCAACGGCAGGGAAGCGCCAAAAAGGGGGAGTGAAAACGTAGGCGCCATAGGAAATCGGGCGGCGGCGGGAAGTGGGTCGGAAGCTGGAAGGTTCTGTCACCCGTAACGGCGGACGGGACGCGAGTCGGTGGCGGGCGACGAAGTAAAGGAAAAGGTTCGGGTGGCAGTCGGCAAGTCGGATGTCGGGTGACAAGCGGATCGGGGGTCAACTCCTGCCCTCTGGCCGCAACGGCGGGTGAGCCAAAAACTATAGCCAGCGATTTACACAGCGAATCGGGCATCGGGTGAAACCTCAGTCGGGCGGAAGGTTTGGTTAGGGAGCCGCAACGGCGGGTGATGTGAGTATCAGAAAATTCAGAAAGAGGCCCGATCAGCAGTGCGAAGGACCAAAATAAAAAAATCAACTTTCTCGCTACGGCAAATATCAACATTCGACGGGTATTGAACAAACCAAACACAATTCAAAATTAAAATGGACACGGAAAATCAAGAAGCGGGCATTCAACTTCAAACAAAAACAAACAGATACGCTCGAGGGTGCCAAGCCTTTGACAATCAATCCAAGCAAACAAAGATGAGGAGGGGTCCCAGGGTTTAAGTGACATAAAATCGGGGAGAAACGTTGCGGTAGCAACACACCTGTCTCATTCATGTTTTTCCAAAAAATATTTTTAACGTTTTAAATAATCAATTGCTTAACTGTTTCTTGGAGGAAAATGTATAAATAAATAAACCATCGAAGAGAAGAGGCTAATCATCCCTATGTTATGGTATGCTGAGAGCATGATTCTTAGTTTCTAAATTTTGCATTTTAACATTATACCATTTCTTTAACATCTAATATATATGTAATAGCATGAGTCTTTGCTAAGTGGTAAATTGGTGATTTAGAATTGATAACTGTTGTGAAAGGTATCTTCCTTGCCATATGTTGATGATATTTTATTAGGTTTTCTTGTAACTTGCCATTGATTGGTAGTTTTGGTTGCAGAAAACCATTCCCAACTTTGGTAATTATTGATTGTTTCGGCTGGTTAGCTTTATTGGTCTACATTTTGTGTTGTATTTATCATTGCACATTGATTAAGCGGTTTTGAAAACACTCATTAGTTGTGAAAGGGAAAATCTTGGTAAAGAGATACAGATAATTATCAAGGTGTAATTTTGAATCAATCATTAATATAAATACCTCTTGAGTACCATATATATATTTTTCATTATTTTATATCGGACTTGTTTACAGTGGAACATGTGTTGTTTATTTCTGCTTCTAGGTTATACAAATGGCTGTATTTCATGATTGTCCAACCATGATTGTATTTGTAATTATTTAGCTGTTTATATTTATTATGTGTTTCAAATCTGGTTTAGTACGTTAACATGTGTTCCTTTTAATTGTGAACTGTCCATTTAAGTTTTTTATTTTGTGACATAAAAAATATATAAAAAATATCTTCGTATTACTACTCCCATGGGATTTACATAAGGGTGGATATTTGTATAATTTATGAAGGATTTAAATTTAGGGTGTTCATTCCCATTCTTCATAGTCTAGCAAACTGTGCGGCTCTAGATATTTGATCTGGAACACATCAGTTCCAACATCAACCCCTTGGTTCAAGATATTAAGAAGTGGAAGTGCTATCTAATGGGAAAGGACACTATCATTCACATTGATCACCGACTACTGTAGTATTTGAAAGCCTAGAGTACGCTACAAAAAACTAGACATTATAAGTGGATGTGATTCCTACAACAATTCCATATAATCATGGATTATAATAAGGGAAGCAAAAACAAGCTGACAAACATGCTCTTAAGGCCACCTACAACCAAGATTACAACTTTGGGAACTCTTATGCACATGGAACCTTCTACCCATGATGCATACAAAGAGGAATACATAAAATATGAGGACTTCAAGGAGGTATTTTAATGACTACAAGGCTAGTTCCATGTAGAATAAGGTGACATCAAGGATAAATATAACTATCATCTCCAGGATGGATTAATCTACAAGCTAAACACGCTCTATGTTCCTAAAGGAGATAGATTGCAACTTATCAGATAGGAACACACCTCTAGATTTGCAGGGTATTTTGTTGTAGGGAAGATAGTAGCAAACTTATAGAAGTATGTTATTGGACTAGAATGTAAGAAGATGTAGCTAAGCATTAGAGGAAATTTGAGGTCTAAAATGTGCCTCCTAAGGAAAATGATAAAATAATAGTTAAAATAATAAAATAATAGTTATTAATTTTGGAGGAAGAATGAAAAAACTACTTTTTTGTTCGTATTTTTGACATATCTCCTTGTGTGTTTACTCAAATTTTGAGAGAGAGATCTCGTTGGATGTAGAATTTAATTCCACATCCAACAAGTATCCACACTGCATACTTTTAATGAACCCCTCTACCCCAAAAACAAGAAATGCCTGAAAAAACGTGATGATGACATCATCATCACACTTTTTTCAGGTATTTCTTATTTTTGGGGTAGCAAGGTCTATCAAAAGTATGCAGTGTGGGTACTTGTTGGATGCAAAATTAAATTCTACATCCAATGAGCTCTCCCGCCTGAAATTTGAGTAAAAACAGAGGGAGATATGTCGAAAATACGAACAAAAAAGTAGCTTTCTTTTATGACAAATATGTGAATTCAACCATTATGGTTGACTCATTTTATTGAAATTCTATTGGTTCTTGAATTCCAACTCACAAATTTATTGTTGGCATGTTTTCTTATAAGGCCCATTTTAGACCCCAAATTTCCTCTAATGTTTAATAGAAGATGCATACTTTGTTGTATAAGTAAGCCTAGTAATAAGAATCAAGGTCCGTATAATCCCTTATCCATTCCTACGAGACCATGGAAAATCATATGCATGTATTTTGTGGGTGGTTTAACAACCATTACGAAGGGAAATGACTATCCATATGTGGTAGTTTCTATATTCAATAAGATGTGCATCCTTGTTCCTTGTAAAAACACCATCATAGGACAAGAAGTAGAAAACATGTCATTTGAATAGATTTGGGTGCACTTTGGGATACCTAGGAGCAACATATTAGACATGGATACCATATTTATCAGTGCTATTTGGACTACACTTTGGAGAAAATGGACACTAAATTGAAGATATCTACAACATTCCATCCAAAGGAAAATGGGTAGACAAAAGTAGTCAATATGACTTTGGTGCCTCTTTTGAGAGGTTACAATCAGAAGAATTCAAAGAAATAGTATGAAAACTTGATCTTTATTCAACACTTCTATAATAGAGTAGTCCACACTTCCATTGGTAAGTCACCTTTTGAAACTTGTTTTGGATATTTTCCACCTTGAACTCTAGATGTTGTATATGGATAGTAAGGGGGAGTGAGGAGGTGAAGCATTAAGAGATAAAAGGGTCATTGATAATATTAGGATGATCCATTTGCAAGTACATGAAGAACTGATGAATTGATAGGAAAAATATAAGTCCAGACATGAATAACATAGGGTTGAAAAATAATTCAAAGTGAGAGATAGATTTTGGTTACACCTGGACAAGGAAATGCTATATAGGGTCCTGGTAAGAAAATCAAAGCTATGAGGTATGGAAATTTTGAGGTATTGGAGAAGGTGGGAGATAATTCATAGAGACTCACTATACCCCCATACATGCACATTTACTTCATAGTGAATGTGTAAAATATGAAACTTTATGAACCTTCGATGTTGGATCAGGAACATGAGTAGGTCTTACCTTCTGTAGAGGACTTAGCACCAAAGGATAATGCAAAGTTAGCAGAATACATAATTTTATAGAAGAAGTATAGAAATACCAGACGAGGACAATATGAATCCTAACAGGCGGGGTTAAAAAGACGAATTCCAAGAAAGGCTAAATGGTACTCCAAGGAGAAGGTAGAGGAAAAATTTACTTACCTCATTCAATAAAATATTTTGGGGACCAAAATACTCCCAAAATGGGGAGGTGTGATTTGAAATGGATCAATATATAATTTGTAACCTATTTGGAGCTTTCGGAGTTGGAATATTGGATGAATTGGCTTAGAGAGGCCATTTTAGGTGCATGTCTCACTTTTTTAGATTTGGGGTAAAAAACCGTCTAAAAAAATTTCTATGCCATTTTGAGGGATTAAATGACACTTATTTTTTCTATCAAACCTTACTTTGGACAAATATTCCATATTATAGACATCAACACCTTTCCAACGATCCAAAATTGCTCAAAAATAGTTTATATGAAGAAGTTATGCTTCCTGCAAGTTGACCTATCTCGTTGACCATCGTGGCATCGAGTGGATGCCATGTCAACTCTAATTTCTCACCCATGTGGATAATGTCATGTGTGGAATCTTAATAACATTTTAGAAGGTCAAAAACCCTAACCCTAATCGAGGGTCAGGCCATGCAAAAACCATAAAATTAACCCTAGATGACTTAGTATTAGGCCATGTTTAATACCAGGTCATTAGGAGAAGAATGGTTTCCATTATTTTGATGTTATGTATTATTTCATAGTTGAGAAACAACATGGGAGTGGATAGTAGATAAACACATAGGAAGTAAGAGATATGTTAGAATAGTAGAGTCAAGCTAAACTAGTTAACCTATCTAAGCAACCAACAACATATCATAAAAGATAAGAACATGAAAAGAAAAGGGTAAGAGAACACCAATATACATGGTTCACCCTAATGGGTTACATCCACAGGAAGGTATTCTTATATTATCTCCAGAATGTCTTCTTGAATATTACAAGAGAGCAAAGCACACATACCCCAAAGAATATAGATGGTGTACAACAGTGTCACAATAGTACCACTACTACATCAAGAATACATGATATGTAGAGACTCACTTGATTCTATTATATACTAAGAGATTAGGAGGAATTACTCTCACATATTGCATGTGGGATAGTATAATTCTCCACAATAACATCTCTCAATACAATACCATGGACAAATACTCTACACAAGTAAATACAACACCATATAACTATGGGTTAAATGTATTACTCTTTTACATAAGATTGTAGACAACTTCCGACATAATACAAAGACATTATTACCTTCCAAGGAATATAATATATTCCAACACTCCCCCTTAATAATGGCTGGGAGAAGGGCCCACACTAACACTAAGGAGGGAAGGAGTCATTGCTGCTCCCCCTTGATGACAACTTCCTACATTCCAAGCAAGGAACAAAGATGCACAAACTTTGCCTCGGTGAAGGATTTGGTGAAGATATTCACTGCCTGCTGCTCAGTAGGACAATACTGAAGAGAAAGAATACCATCTACCACAAGTCTGTGAATGTAATGAGCATCAAGGTTGAGATACTTTGTCTTGGAGTGATATACCAAATTATAAGCAAGCTATATTGCACCCTGATTGTCACATTTCAACACAGTGGACGATTTCGGAGCCAGACCAAGCTCTGTAAGAACATGTCATAACCAAACTGCTTCTTTAGCTACTTCTTTGGCTGCTCTATATTATGATTCACATGAATATAAAGAAAGAGTCTTCGCCTTCTTGCTCGACCAAGAAATCGGACTTGAACCAAGTTGAAATACATAACCTACAGTGGATCACCGATCAGAACTATCACCTGCCCAATCAGAATCTATGAAACCAGAGAGTGAAACTGTAATACTGCTCAAATAAAAAACACCATAGTGTAATGTCCCCTGTAAATATCTCAGAATTCTCTTGGCTTCCTGCCAATGAATTTCATGAGGTTGCTGCATGATCCGAGAAACCAAATTGATGGAAAAAGAGAGATTTGGTCAGCTGTGAATTAAATATATCAAAATTCCTATAAGCTTATGATAAAGAGTAGCATCAACAAGCGGTGTGGTATATTCAACAGTTAACTTTACACCAGACTGAAATGGCGTAGGAGCAGATTTACAATCACTCATATGGAAATGAGCCAACAGGCCTGTAGCATACTTTGGTTGAGAGAGAAACATACCATTTGCCATATGCCAAATTTGAAGACCCAAGAAATAATGCAATAAACCAAGGTCAGTCATTTCAAACTGCTTTTGAAGATCACTTTTTAGATTTTGAATTAATGTAAGCTAGCTACTTATGATGATTAGATCATCTACATATAAAACAACAATGAGAATATTAGTACCAAAGTTCTGAACATACAGATTTGGATCAGATATACAACTCTTAAAACCATTCTTCAAAAAATATGCATCAATTTTATCATACCAAGCCCTAGGTGCTTGTTTGAGACCATATAAATACTTGTGTAATTTACATACTAAATTTGATGATTCAACATTAATAAAACCAAGAGGCTATTGCATATAAATTTCTTCATTAAGATCACCATTTAAAAAAGTACTTTTAACATCCATTTGGTGTATTTCCCATTTATAAAATGAAGCAATAGATAAAATGGTTCTTATTATATTCATTTTAGCAATAGGAGCACAAGTTTCATTATAATCTATACCTTCAAGTTGATTAAAACTTTTTGCAAATAACCTAGCTTTATACTTTTCAATATGTCCTTCTATAGTGAACTTAGTTCTATAAACCCATTTGCAACCAACTAAATTCTTACCAATAGGAAGAGGAATAAGAGACCAAGTCTTGTTCTTCATAAGAGACTCATACTCAACAGTCATAGCTTGTTTCCATTGAGGTTTACCGTGAGGTTAAGCATAAGAGGTAGGATCATCTATGGCCAAAAATTTGGTCGTAAGGGCAAAGTTAGATCTAGTTCTACGAGGTTCGGAAGGGTTACCTATAATGTCCCCTTTCTGGAATTTTATTAAAAATGCCCAATTTTCCATTTTTTTCACAATTTTGGCTCTTGACTGGTTTTGATGTCTAGACCTCCAAATTGACCCAAATGATTCCAAATTTTCTCTGAAGGTACATGAATGATAATATAAATTAAATATAATTCTCATTTATGTTTTTTTACCTCCCAATTACTTCTTCAAACTTGTTTAATGTTCTGTTCAAAGTAGGAGGCTTTATTAGCAAATTGGGGCTCCAATTCCCCCTGGGTAATTGCCGGAAATGGATTCACAAATGATCCCAAAGTCACTTGAATTTATGAAAAGATACTGGGCATGTGTAAGGGACATTTTCAAACTCTCATATGCACCAGGGTTTAGTTTATACAAGCTTTTATGACTCTTTCCAAAACAACTCCCAAGTCACAATTTCGACCCTTGGGGAAAATGCACCAAATCTTCTCCCAATGTAATAAAAATGAGTAAAATGGATTCCAATGCTTAATTAATGAACATTATACTTGAAATAAACATTAATTACAGTCCACCCATCATACATTTATCAAATATACATTCCTCCATTCGAAATAATAAGCATTACCATGGCATATATCAAAATGGAGTGGAAATGGTCATTGTTTGCTCATTAAAAGTCATCTTGACATACAAATATTGGGAATTTAGACTTGAAACTTTTTTATAATGAATAAAATAGCATATTGAACTCATTACAATCAGAAATATACAATGAAAGGCTCTCCCAATTTGAAATCATCAGCATTACAATGGTTCACAACAAGATAGTGGGGAAATGACACTATTTCTTCATTGTTCAACATTTTTACATGAATTATTTTGGGTATTTCGACCAGAGAGTCTTATTAACATGAAATACAGAGTATATACATCAGCACATAATATAATTTTCATTATAATATTCCCCAAATGGATCAATATCTCACCGAAAGCGCAATCCCTCCATTGGCATGAATATGGTGTGAAAATTGGAAATAGTTGAGAGAGAGTGCTGCAATAGAAAATACACATGATTTCCTATATATTACACCTGCAAATAAGACTCCATTAAATCTCCATGAAATACTTGAGTGGATTTTCCAAACACCAACTAGGATGGGAATCTTTCACCCTCGAAATTGGCTTAAGCAAGAAAACTAGTCATCCACTAGCTCTCACAATTCACAAATGAGAAAAAGCTTCTTCTCATGGCTGATCGCTGTATTTTATAAACATTATTAGTATTATAAGGTTCTAAATCCATCCATAAACCAAATCCAAGTCGAACTGGTGTGGCTTCTCATGCTATGCCATGTGGCCTCTCTCTTCACTTTCCCTCTTCTCTCAAATTTGAGTAGGAGCCTCTTGGCCTTCTCCAACTCCCAAATTCAACCCCTAAGATGCTCTATTCAGTCATGACATGTCAGTATGTTAGTATTTCAGCATTCATATCTGGCTTGTGTCATAACTGTCATAGAATCTCCATCATTGGTGTCATAGATGTCATAAATGTTAGGGGAATCTAGCCAAGTGTCCATGAAACTCCCATTTGGCTCTTCCTCTCCCATGTAAGTTACAATTCATCCCAAATTAAAATTATGAAGTATATGTACAAGTATATTAACCTTATAATCCATCCCAAAAAATTAGGCTTCCCATAGATTCGAAATTACAAGAGGAGGATGCCATTTAACATAGGAATTCTAGCTGGAGTGGGCCCCATAGTCTCCATGTGTCTCCATTCTCCATAGCCATTTCATTTTTCTCTAGTATTTATTTAATAAGATACATTATTAAATATTTGTACATTATTAAATATTTAAATATTTATACATATGAAATATTAAATGTTTAAACATAATTTATTATCCCCCTTATTCCAAATATCAAAGCTTCCACCCCCAAGCTAGGAAACTAGTGATTTTCCACCTTGGCAATTATTTGACTTTTAGCATCCCTTTGACAAATTTCATGATTATGGAAAATGTGATTTGGCCATTGTGACCCAATGTAAAATTTGGGACATTACAAATCCTCCCTTCCCAATATTGCTTGTCCTCAAGCAATTTCAAACATGGTTGTTGAAGAACTTGTTTTCGGTATGATTCTTTGAAGTTGCCACTGGGATGCCCACCTTGAGTCTTTGATATTTTATGAATATTTCAGAGAGGACGCACCATGCTTTCTGCTGCACTACTCTGACTAACATCACCTTATTAAATGGGGAATCCATCTCCCATATTGCTTGTTTCCCAAATAATTTGAAATCAATGGGACTAAAAACTATCCCAGGGTCCCATTGCTTGCATTGCACTCCAACAATTAAGAGTGCTCTCCAACCCATACCATTTGGAAAGAGAATTCTTGGATCCCATTTTCTTGTATGCATTATTCCAAACATCATGAGTGCATAATATATATCATCAAAGTATATAAAAACATAATAATATGTACATCAAGGAGGTTCCTCACCAATAAATCATGAAAGTGCTTATACCTCCTAGTGAGTAGACTACCATTTTCCAAGTGCATACATGATTCAAGTGACCCATCAAATCTGCTCCAATGACATAGGTAAGGATACCATGTCCTATAATGCTACTCCCAAAGAATGTAATATGCATCAAAATAATACTTAGCCTTTTTTTTCTTTCATCCAAGAAGTGAATGAAGAACCTCCACCAAAATATGAACCAAATAAGGAGCAAATAAAACACGAAGACTTCAAGTGTCTCAAAGAAGTCTCATCAATACACCCATGAATATGTATATCATCATGAAATAATAGAGGATGTTTCTGCCAATAATAATGTTCCTCAATCATATCCCTCTTCACCCAAGTTTTGGATAAATTTCCTCCAACATGAAATGAACCAAGTGTTGAGCAAGAAAAACCATGAGTCTTCAAGTGACTCAAATGAACATCATAGGCGCACCCATGTAGATGTGTATAATCATAATGTAAAAAAGGATGCTGCTGCAAATGTAAATAATATTGTTCTCTAATAATTCCATCATCAAAAGGAGAAATATAATTTCCATTCTCTTCATGTGGCACCATAAAAAATAAACCTTTCACCCATACTTCATTAGGATGACTGCTGCAAAATTTAGAAGTGTAGGATGTAGGAGAAAGAACCAACTCACCCAAATGATCAGTAAGTGAAAAATTGTCATAATGTGAAGTATCCATAGGGTTAGGATTATTCACCTCCCTATAAAATGAAAAAATTTCCTCATGGGTTGGTTCCAAGGTGGTGGAATTATGCACTTCTTCAAAAATTGTGTAACCATTTTCAGGAGGCAACTCAAGTTCCTCTTCCACCATTACTAGTGATTGGATATCATCACTATAATATTCAAGCACATCAATAACCTGTAATTTTTCATGTTTCTCATGATCCATCATGTCATGAGAATCCTCCAAGCAATCTACCTTATGAAAATCTGAAACATCGGAGGAAAAACAAGTGTCTTGCAACTTTTCAAGAAGTTGCTCATTTTGAATTGTGAGCTTATCAATAACTTCATTATTATTCAAGTAGGATTCATGTAACCATTCAATAAGCTCAATGACATTTTTTCTATCAAAAATCAAAGACATTAAATTACCTTTGATGTTGCACATTTCTCTTTGGATCTTCTCCATGTCTTCAAGGAAGGATGGATCCTCCAAGGAAGTAGCTCTCCAACAAGAATTCGATACCAATTCTTGAGTGTCATGGAGTATGATAAGGGCCTCTTGGATCTTATTTTCATTCATATTTAAGGACCATTCAAGAAAATGAGGCTCTTGTAAATGAACCTCCTCATATTCTTCCTTCTTGCTTGGACCAACTTCATGAAGCTCAAGTGGTGATGGGAAAGTTGATCTTGTTTCTTCTTCAACTGCTACAAGGTCTTCATTTTCATGTTTAATGGAATTTTGGCTTGCAGAAAATTTTAAAATATGATATCTATATCACCAACATATATTTGTGAGAACCTATTAGTAGGTACTCCTTCATAGTTCAAGCATCCATCAGTAGAAGCTCTTTGTTTCATTTCCAAGGTAGCATGTGTCTCAAAATTATCTTCAGTATTTTCAATAAAAACTTCTTCATAATCATGTGATGTCTCTTCATATTTTTCAGAGTCACTTTGGAGTGAATTTACATACTATTCATGTAATACTTCTTATACTTCACTTATTTTAGAACTAGGTGGTTCATGGGTCTCCTCCTTTTGCTCCTTCAAGCAAGCTGATGCATTTTTCCCCTTAGTTTTCTTAAAATCAATATATTTTTCCCAACTTTGGATAGCTAAAAATTCAAATCCTTTCATAATATTCTTGGTCATGTATTAAAATATAGGTTCCATGCTTTTTATTATCTCCTCACCATCATATGAGGTTCTCTTTTCATGCCTAGTAATAGTTTCCAAAAAATTGTCTTCTTCTCCTACATTTTTTTTCCTCTTCAACAAAAGAAATTTTGGGTTTCAATATATAATGGCGGTCCCTGAATTATTTTCCTAATAAATATCAGACCACATCAGGTTCCAAGATAATGCTCTGATACCACTGTAATGTCCCCTTTTTTGGAATTTTATTAAAATGCCCAATTTTCCAATTTTTTCACAATTTTGGCTCTTGACTAGTTTTGATGTCTAGACCTCCAAATTGACCCAAATGATTTCAAATTTTATATTAAGGTACATGAATTATAATATAAATTAAATATAATGCTCATGTATGTTTTTTAACCTCCAAATTACTTTTGCAAACTTGTTTAATGTTCTGTTCAAAGTAGGAGTCTTTACTAGCAAATTGGGGCTCTAATTCCCCTTGGGTAATTTCCAGAAATGGCTTCACAAATGATCCCAAAGTCACTTGAATTTATGAAAAGAGGATGTGTATGTGTAAGGGACATTTTAAAAGTCTCATATGCATCAGGGTTCAGTATATGTAGGCTGTTATGACTCTTTCCAAAACAACTCCCAAGTCACAATTTCGACCCCTGGGGAAAATGCACCAAATCTTCTCCCAATGCAATAAAAATGAGTAAAATGGATTCCAATTCTTAAGTAATGAACACAAGACTTGAAATAAATATTAATTAAAGTCCAAACATCATACATTTATCAGAGATACATTCCTCCATTCGAAATAATAAGCATTACCATGGCATATATCAAAATGGAGTGGAAATGGTCATTGTTTGCTCATTAAAAGCCATCTTGGCATACAAATTTTGGGAATTTAGACTTGAAACTTTATGAGAATAAATAAAATAGAATATTTAACTGATTACAATCATAAATGTACAATGAAATTCTCTCCCAATTCAAAATCATTAGCATTACAATGGTTCACAACAAGATAGTGGGGAAATGACACTATTTCTTCATTGCTCAACATTTTTACATGAATTATTTTGGGTATTTCGACCTGAGATTATTCTGAACATGAAATACATAGCATGTACATAATCACATAATATAATTGGCATTATAATATTCCCCAAAGAGATCAATATCTCATTGAAAGCGCAATCCCTCCATTGGCATGAATATGGTGTGAAAACTAGAAATAGTTGAGAGAGAGTGCTACAATAGAAGAATACACATGATTTAATATAGCTTACAACTGCAAATATGACTCCATTAAAGCTCCATGAAATACCTAAGTGGCCTTTCCAAACACCAACTATGATGGGAATCTTTCACCCTTGAAATTGGCTTAAGTAAGAAAACTAGTCATCCACTAGCTCTCACAATTCACAAATGAGAAAAAGCTTCTTCTCATGGATGATCCCTATATTTTATAAAAATTATTAGTCTTCTAAGTTTCCAAATCCATTCATAAACCAAATCCAAGTCGAATTGGTGTGGCTTCTCATGCTATGCCATGTGGCCTCTCTCTTCACCTTCCCTCTTCTCTCAAATTTGAGTAGGAGCCTCTTGGCCTTCTCCAACTCCCAAATTCGACCTCTAAGATGCTCTATTCAGTATTGACATGTCAGTATGTTAGTATGTCAGCCTTTAGATCTGGCTTGTGTCATAACTGTCATAGAATCTCCATCATTGGTGTCATAGATGTCATAAATGTAAGGGGAATCTAGCCAAGTGTCCATGAAACTCCCATTTGGCTCTTCCTCTCCCATGTAAGTTACAATTCATCCCAAATTCGACCTATGAAGTATATGGAAAAGTATATTAACCTTATAATCCATCCCAAAACATTAGGCTTCCCATAGATTCAAAATTACAAGAGGAGGATGCCATTTAACATAGGAATTCTAGCTTGAGTGGGCCCCATAGTCTCCATGTGTCTCCATTCTCCATAGCTATTTAATTTTTCCATTTTATTTATTTAATAAGATACATTATTAAATATTTATCCTCTTCTAATGTTTAAACATCATTTATTATCCCCCTTATTCCAAATCTCAAAGCTTCCACCCCCAAGCTAGGAAACTAGTGATTTTCCACCTTGGCAATTATTTGACTTTTAGCATCCCTTTGACAACTTTCATGAATATGGAAAATGTGATTTGGCCATTGTGACCCAATGTAAAATTTAGGACATTACATTACCGACCTCACTACCTGCAAATTTAAGAGTTTTTCGGGCCCAAACAGGAAGGTTAGAGGAAACATAAGTTTCTTCAGCTTCAGTACATTCAGGTGGAATACTTGAATAAGAGGGTGAACTAGGATCAACAAGAGGCACAGAACTGGAAGAAGAAACCGAGATAGGATTAACAGGAGACAGTGGGATATTTAGTGTAACACGAGGTTCAACATACTCAGGTGGTGACGATACTTCATCAAAGTGAACAACCTTCGGATGATAACACTATGAGTAGAGGTATCAAATAACCTGTAAGCCTTAGAATCCTCAGAATAACCAATGAATATACATTTGTGAGACTTGGGATCTAACTTTTTCCATTTTTCGTCAGGAATATGAGCCCAACATTGACAACCAAACACCTTAAAGTTACTAATATCAGGTTTTCGACCATTCCATTTTTCCTCTGGGGTAACATGCTTAACGGATTTTGTAGGAACTCAATTTAAAATAAAGTTTGCACAACTTACATCTTCAACCCAAATTTTTTTATGTAATCCTTTAGAATAAAGCATACATCTAGCCATTTCAACTAAAGTTCCATTTTTCCTTTCAACAACACCATTTTGTTGAGGTGTGTAAGGTACAATCTTTTGGTGTTGAATACCATGTTTGGATAAAAATGCTTCAAATTAATTCTCAACAAATTCCCCCCCATTATCTGATCTTAAAGTCTTAATTTTCTTACCAGACTCATTTTCAACCAAAGATTTAAAAATTTGAAATATTGAAAAAACTTCACTTTTATTTTTCAAGAATAAACCCATGATTTTCTACTAAAGTCATCAATAAAAGTAAGAAAATAGACTATACGAGATAAAGAGGGAACTTCAAGAGGACCACAAATGTCACTATTAATTAATTGCAAAGGTTCTTTAGCACGCCAAGCTTTACCTTTCTCAAACATTTCTATATGATATTTACCAAGAACACAACCTTCACAAACACCGTTAGTAGAAGAAATATGAGGAAAGCCATGTAGAATTTTAGTTAACAATTGCATTTTACCATAATTCAAATGACCTAATATTTCATGCCATAATTTACTTTGTTCATCAGCGTGGGCAACATAGGAATAAAAATGTTGTCTTTTAGTTAAGTTAAAACCAACAAATTTATATAGACCAGCAGTATGATCAACAGGACCATAGAAGAAACTACTTTGAAATTTTGATTGATATCTTTAAGAACATATTTGTCAGGCCATGCTTCAAATTTAAACCCTTTTTGACAAGCACGATAAATAGAAAGTAAGTTAATGGGCACGTGTTCAACATGAAAAACATCTTCCAATTGACCATTAGTAACATTAACATTACCGAAACCAATTACGAAAAGTTGTTTACCATCACCTATAGAAACTTTCTGAGATATGCATTTACGATTGTCATAAAAAGTAAATAAAGAAGAATGACCAGTCATATGTTTAGATGCACCAGAATCCATTATCCATTCCACATTAGAAGAAGAATTATTAGGCAAAACAATAGATGCACATAAAGCTACTTGAGAGTCATGAGCAGTTTTCTTTTTAGCTTTAGCCATTAAACGTTTTGCTTTAAAACAATTCTTTTTAGGATGGTTAGTTTTTCCACAATGTTTACAAGGATCATATACTTTCTTCTGTTTACTATTTCCATTAGAAGCATGAGAAGCATGTCCAGAATTAGTATCAGAAGGATTAGAACCTTTACATTATTAAAACTTTTCTTATGATGCTTATTAAGTGGAGTTAGAGCTTTATTAGGTGTGAGTTGTCCTGAAACAATTAACCTTTCTTGCTCATTGATCAATCCTTTACAAAAATCATCAAAATTTTGCTTCATAGTACTTTGAGACAATTCTAGAGCTCTATTTCTAGTTTGGATGAACATATCAAAACAAGATGACATTTTACGTTCTACAAGAATAATAAGAGTGGTGTCGGTTTTCTTGTAATTTTTACCACAACTATTTAATTTCTCATTTAAAGTTTTCAATTCAGCAAGATATAACTCAACTCTTTCAAAGTTAGCAGGTTTGAGGTCAAAGATCATCTTTTCAAGATAATATACAGAAACATCATCAGATTTATCAAATAAAGAGGAAAGGATTTTCTATACCTAAACCGGGCTATCTTCTGCCTCAATACTTACCTGAAGACTATCTGCAATAGTTTGACCAATGAGCCCCATTGCTTGATCACTTTTAGCTTCCCACATAGCCAAATCATCAGTAGCAGTAGGTGTCTTGTGTTCACCATTAACTAGCCTCCAAAGATTCTTACTCCTAAGATCATTTTTTATCTTTCTCTTACAGGCAAGATAGTTAGAACCAACTAATTTAGGAACATAAGCTACTTCGAAAGTCATAATGAGTGAAATTTTGTGAAGAAATAAGAAACCCTAATACTGAAAAATGACAGTAAATCAGTGAAGAAGTTGAAAACAATTACACTTTACTGATCTGAATCTACAAAAGTACAGTTAGAAACATTGTAAATAAAAGAGGAGAAACTTTCACTTACAACCCTGTGAAAAACAATGTGCACAGAAAAGCCCAGTCTTCTGTTCTCGTTGCTTAGGTGGATCTAGAATGCCTGTTCCAATTCTAAAAACAGGTCATAACAAAAAATATGGTAAGAAATGACCAAGCTACTGCCCGTTTTTATAACTGCCATTTTCATTACCGAAAGGAAGCCCTGAAATGCCCAGTTTTCTATTAAGATCCAATGGGTGGATCCAAAATGGCTATTCCAATTCCAAAATAGGTGATAATAAAAAAATTGGTAAAAATAACCAAGTGATGACCCTTTTGTATAACTGCCATTTTTATTACCGAAAGGAAGCCTTGACATACCCAGTTTTCTGTTCTGGCCGCGTGGGTGGATCTAGAATGTCATTTCCAATTCCAAAAACAGGTTATAATAAAAATTCCGGGAAAAACTGACCAAGTTACGGCCATTTTTTATAACTATTTTTTTTTTATAATCGGAAGAAAGATCTCCTTGAGGAGAGCCCCAGAATCATGTAGATCTACAGAAAAAACATTAAGAAACCCTTGAAAAAATTCTGCAAAAATCTTACACAACAAGTTAGGGTTAGGGTAAAAAAAAATGCAGAAATATGCCCAGATCTGAAGAGAAGCCTAATGGCTACCAGATAGAAAGCAAATCTATTGAAAAATGACAATGCCCAAATGATAATAATTATTGACTGAAATCTATAGAAGGTACTAGATCATAACAACCTGCTCTGATACCATGTTAGAATAGTAGAGTCAAGCTAAACTGGTTAACCTATCTAAGCAACCAACAACATATCATAAAATATAGAAACATGAAAAGAAAAGGACAAGAGAACACAGATATACGTGGTTCACCCTAATGGGTTACATCCATGGGAAGGTAGTCTTCTATTATCTCTAGAATGTATTCTCCAATCTTACAAGAGAGCAAAGCACAAATACCCCAAAGAATATAGATGATGTACAACACTGTCACAATAATACCACTACTACATCAAGTATACATGACATGTAGAGACTCACTTGACCCTATTATATTGAGTAAGAGATGAGGAGGAATTACTCTCACATATTGCATGTGGGATAATATAATTCTCCAAAATAACATCTCTTAATACAATACCATGGACAAATACTCTACACAAGTAAATACAACACCATATAACTATGGGTTAAATGTATTACTGTTTTACATAAGATTGTAGACAACTTCCGACATAATACAAAGACATTATTACCTTCCAAGGAATATAATATATATTCCAACAAGATCTTGTAGTATCCATTATTGTCGTAGAGTCATAGGTAACTCCATAGAGAGTACCACTTTCTTTGTATTTGTACTACATATTAGAGAAGAAAAGAGCAAGGAATAATCCTCATTTCTAGTTGGGTTTTCCCCCATAATGGGAATTTCCTAGAGTATATCTTGTGTTATTTGCATATTTCTCTGCTCTAGTTATTTTCCTTTTAGTTTTGGTTAAATTTAATAATCTAATAAAAAAGTAACTAAGTTGTAAGATACATTGTGATGAGCTGTTCCAGTGGAATATCCACGCCAATTTATAGATCATGATTATAAATCACTCCATATTGGAAACTAGGAACATCCATGACAATGAAGACAAATGCATTGTTTCTCTTAAAACTGTAGAGCTTGAAAGATATTATAAATTTCATCGACCAGAGGGGTTTTTGACTAATGATTGGGTTGAACAGTTTCACAAAGAAAATGATGTAAAGAAGATTTTGTTGGTCGGTGTGTTGAAGCCAAATATTTTTTTCCCAAAATGATGGCTTGTACCTAATCAAAATTTTTAGAACTCCTTATGCTTATGATATGGAAATGATGTGTATACTATATGGACGACTAGATTATGTTCATTTAAAAGATGTTTGGGTACCAATTGTTCATGCTATTATTTCATTAGGATCAATTTTTAATTGGTAGGGTATATAGTCTTTGACTTTGCAAAGGGTTGTAGAAAAATTACTAAAGGAAAATATTGAAACTCTTCCAACCTTTTACATGACAGATCTTGCTTATTATATATATTGTTGTAAATCATTCTTTCCCCAAATTAGGATGGAATTCGAATGTGTCTTGCAGTCCAATTCATGTCTATTTGTTAAATATTTTGGGAAAATATGCACAAGAGAAATTATGTTCTCATCTGTGATCATATTATTGCACCATATTTCAAGTCATCTTCAATAAATAATGCTCAATGTTAACATATGAGGCCAAATTTATGCTATTGAGTACAGGTAATTGGTACTTGGAAGAGGACTACACTTATATTATATTTTATTTTGTAACTTCTTCTCCGTATTTATTACCCCAAGTGTGTTCCTAATAGACTTGTTTTTTCAAGATTACATACCAGTCAATATTGCATGGAGCTAATGCTACACTTTTAAAGGAAAATAAATGTTTTTTCATCCCTTGCAATCTCTACATTGAGAACTATGGTATTAGCAATTCTAAGACAACTAAAAGAGAAGAAAATTTGTTGTTAGGATATAGGATTCCTCATGGGAAATCTAGAATACATGATCCACATGGAATAGTAACTAAGCAATTGCAATATGGTTGGATTATTTTGTCCATATTCACATGATAATTAGGAAAATGAGAAGTGGTATGAAAGAGTTGAATCATGGGATGAAGTTGTGAGTAAAAGAAAATCTAGTGTACAAAAAGAGATGGATGAGCTTCTAAATTTCAAAATGAAAAGTTGAGGAAAAAATAGGAGCATGAATTGAAAATTAACAAAAGGTTTAGGAAAAAACAGGAACAAGAACAAAAAGTTAATGAAGAGAGGAAATTAAAAGAAGATTATGACAATATTCCATCAGAGAAGCATAAAGGAAATTATTTGAGGAGGAAATGCATAAAAAAATTACATAATGGATGGAAGTAGAGAAAATTAAACAAGAAACACAAAGGAAGAAGGCTAAAGAAGAAGTTAGAAATAAAGGATTAGAGAAGAAAACTAAACAAGATATTGAGAAAACTTTAGAAGTTGCTCAATAAGAAGTCTCTCCTACTAGTAAAAATATGGAACTAACAACACAAAGTACCCCTATACAATTAGCTACAACCATAGACAAATCAAATGATATTGCAATTAAAAAGTCATTATCCTTGGTAACATGTAAAACATCCTTTCATGGGGAAATCAAGAAATTCTAGAACCCATAGATGATGTGGAAGATTTAGAGTTGATTTCTTACAATAAAAGACAACAATATATTGTGAGGTAGGTTCAAATAAAAATAAAATAGTTGTAGCCAAGTTTAATGTTTTCATTATAGAGGATCAAGTAATGGATACAAGGAATGCTAAAATCTCAAACATATTAAGTTCAGGTTTTGATATGCAATATGTTGTTTTTTTTTTGTTGGCAAAGTGGTGGAACCCCCCTAACTAGAAGGGTTTCCATTGGCTAAGAAACCACGAACTAGGGGCATCTAAGCCGTCAAAATCACCCAAGGATTGTACCCAGTCTAGACCGCACCAACCCTTAACATGGTTGGATTTTTTGGTATCCGACAGGATTAGAACCGGTGACCTTCCAGCTTAGGGGGCATCTTAACCATACCCCACCACCAACTATTCTACATCTCGTGGATTGATTTGCAATAGGTTGTTAAATCCCAAATAGATATTGACTATGTGGGCATATCACAGAAGTATATTACTCATCTAGAAAATCAAGTTTTATATTATAAATCTAATCAGAGCATAGTGATTTCTTTTATAGATTGCGAATTTTGAAGAAACTCAATGAAATTTTCAGATTGTACAATATTGATATATCAAAGTATTTTAATTGCTAGAATATAGTCTAGAAATTTCTATTTTGTATAAGTAAAATTTGAGATGGAAAGAACTACAAGAAAAGTTAGAGAATGTTAATTTCATTAAGAAAGATCTAAATCATAGAAGGGACGAAGTTCATGATTAAGAATTTTGACTAAAGATGAAATCCATGAACTTGAGCTAGATGCTAGTTACCGGGGTAGGATAGCGAGAACTCAAATGTAATAGAAGATGGTCATTTTCCATCCTTTGGACTACCATACAAATTTTTGATGCTAAACACATTTCCAATGAATTGGAGGATGCACGAGAAAATCACAAAGTTGAAGTACAACAAATTGCTCATATTCACAAGGGACATCTCTATAAATTTATATATGATGAAGCAAAAAAGATAACAAGAATTCAATGTGCTTTACCAAAGGTGGAAAAGTACATCAAAATATACATGGCACATCTACCATATTTGAGGGCCTCACTTAGGAAAAACATGTTCCCTCATTTTAGTCTATCTAATGAATTATTTAATAAATGGGGTAAATATGAAGAAGTGTTAGAGAGACAACTTAACCAAGGTTCTCTTAGGGGTTACTTTTTGGTAATTTTGAGAGCCTGGGCTAACCATCAATGATGGCTAGACCTACCAAACATGTATATCCCTGAATAAACTTTGTACATAACAACCCAAATATCACTCATAATATAATTTGTATGTGAAAGTTATGGCCAAATAAGTTGACATACCAACTAGGTGTCTTTTTTGATCTTAGGGTTTTTTTCCTCTTAGGGATTTTGGAATTATGATAGATGATAGTTTTAGCCTCTTTTATGGGATTTTTGTGAATAAGCATAGTTATCACATCTCTTTAAACAAATTAATATCAGCGTATCTCCTTTGTAATGGCATGTTTACAGTGTGTTTTTTCACAATTTGATTTATTAATAAAATTTGGTTTTCATTATAATACTCTCTATATTTAAACAAATTTGACTCAACATTTTTTTAACTTTATTTTTACACATTTTTTACACATGCTCTTGTATTGTTTTTATTCATATTCCTAATATATTCATATTATTAACATTTTCCTACTTGTAATATTATTCAAATAATAAACTTCTAACAAAATGTATCAAACATAATCCTAATATTTCTATATATTTACTTGAAGGCAAAATTAACTAACCCTAAAATCTATGAAATTATAGATTGAGTTAGGCACAACATTTTACAAAGTGCATGTTGTGGTGGAAAGATGTGGATATATAAGATTTCAAAGAGTTAGGCATTGAAACGAGATTTCACCATTGAAGTGTATGTAAGATTATTTAGTAAGTTTAAGGCTTAAAAAAATTAGGCATTGAAAGAAGAATTGTTCACATGATGGACACTATATATAGGTGTATAGGATTATGTGATTGGGCTCATTAATAGAGGTGTGTTTTTATGTACATTATAAATGGAAAAAAAGTGTAGGATTATGTGATTGGGCTCATTAATAGAGGTGTGGTTTTATGTACATTGTAAATGGAAAACAAATGTTAACATTGAATAAATATTTCTTTTAAAAAAATAAATGTATTACATACAAAAATATAGATATTATAATATTTATATATTATATAATAAAACTAAAAATCAAATAAATAAATAAAAGTGTATAAATATTTACATTATGAAATCATTTTCAAAATGTAATTAACAATATAAATTTCTATATAATTAATAATTTATATTTTTAAAGAAAAATAATTAAAAAAAAAATACTAACATACTTTTTAATTAATATAAAAAACAATTTAAAAAAAACTATATCATAAAAACAATTTCAAAACACAAAAAAATATTAATATACTGAAATTAATAAGAATATATATAAATAAAAGAAACTATAATCTTAATATTTTTATAATAATTTTAACATAAAAATAAATTTTATAACATCGATAACGATAATGATGTCGATGTTATGGCTAAGCTCTAGGGCATGATAGTGAATGAGTTATTTATCGAACAAAGGGCCTCTCCACCACACTGATTCAATTGCTTTAAAAATATATATATAAAAGTAAGTTTATCACGCTATAAGTGCCAAATAGTTCAATATCAATATCCGATGAACATGTAAGAAGGAGACTTCGAAAACATTATGAAAGATCGCATTATTTTTAAAGAAAGTTCATTTAAATTCGCTTGCCTTTTTCCTCGTTGCCTATATATACAATCGCTCCGTTAATAGAAAATACTCGGAATACTTACCTAGTTGAAAAGAGAGCTCAAACCCCACATACGCAAGACTCTGCAGACACCGAGTGGGTGTAGGGCTATAAAATTCTTCCTTTTTAGAGATGCGGTGGGGCATATATGGTCCAGTTTTATCTGTGTAATGCAGTGAGAACGGGGCCAATTTATCCGCGTCTTCTTCACGCAGATTATATATTAGACCCAAACATTTAGCCAGCTATTGCCGAGGGCCAGGAAGTGGAATATAACCAATGCCGAAGACCGATCACCGATCAAATGCTGAATACCAGCTATCTAAGCAAACACAAGATACTTGGCAAGGCGGTAGCCAGAAAGCAAGGCAAGAGATGCCATAATGAGAAAGGCAAGAAACGCCATGCTCACTGACGCTGCAGCCTGAGCACAAAAACTCCAGAAACCAGTCCCACTGCAAAGTGAAAGCCACACTACATCGTAACCCTTCCGAACAAGGTCTGATGCTGTCATCCCTGCTGATGTGCTCGACAATAACAAATACGCAAGAAACTGCACAGACATCCCATCAACATATATCCGATTTATCTCCATCATTCATCATTAGCAAGAAATTACACATTTTAACTCCATTAGCAAGAAATTATGCAATTTTATAGCAGGGCATTGAATAGAAGCTACACAATTTTTTATTAGGGATTTGAATTTGAATTGACATTTCTCTTCGAACATCTCAATTAAACTCAATTTACTTTATACAGTAAAATATATTAATTTTAATTTCATTAAAAAAAATACAATACATACAAACCTCAATGATTATATCTCGATTGTTAAACCTAATCGATTCAATGCTATGAGAGATGGTAATAAAGTTCCGCTGAGAGATAACTGTAATAAGGCTCGGCTTTGTAATTCGAAATTCGGCGAATTCGATTTGGTTATTCTCGACTCAAATATGTCCCACAGCTTGCTCACATGTAAATTTGAAATACAGAATGATCAACAAAAATATGTTTCACCTGATCACATATAAAGTTGAAATATAGAATGATGACTTCCGGAATCAAGACTTCTCCGGTGTGCATGCGATAAAGCTCTGGAATAAGTTGAATGACAGAGAATCCACAGGCTATCATACTCGATGACAAGAGGTACCTTCAATACAATTAACCTCTACCATTAGATGATCAGGCACCAATTCAACTACAAATTTTCCAAATCAATACTAACCACTTTCAATAGTTTTGAATTGGTTTCCAATAAGTTTGAACACAATAATCGACAGAATGAGATCTAAAACCAAGTTTTGAGAAAATATATATTTTTCCCTGCAAACATTAACTACACTGCTAATTTATCAAAGGTGTTAGTTATTCACACTCCCAGTAGTGAGATGTTGGAGTTTCACATCCTTGCTGAAAGATGAAATCTCAAACAATTACCAGATGCCGTTCTGTTTTGGCACTCAGTTGCAATATGCTTTCAAGTGTAGAATTTAAAAAAGAAAATCGATAATAAAGACTTACTTGAAAGCATCGAAGTAAGTGAATTTGAGAGTAACTTGGCCAAGTACATAGCCGACCTTAGTAGTCTTGGAATCGGAGGCAATGAGAATGAATGCGAGAAGCAATAGGAAAACTACTGTTAGTCTCATAACAACCTCCACGAAGCTGCTACACAGTGTTCTCGTTCTCGTCAACTTAGCGGACAAAGACGCAGCTACCTCTTCATCTGGACGCGGCTGATTATAATTATTGCGCTCGGAATAGCCATTCTCATGAGTACGACGAGTTGGTGATGGGGGAGGAGAATCGTCGAATGGGTTTTTTGATCCATTAATTCCATCCGTATTCATATTCATATGTTGTTTCTCTTTCTCAAGCTTCGTTCTTGCACCTCCAGCACCCGCTGGCGTTGCAGCTCGCTGATCTTCTTTGGTAACCTGCAAATCTTCGAAGAGTTGATCAAAATCTCGGTTATCGCATATGTTGGCAGGCTCTACTTTGGAAGAATTAGAGGCAGCAGGTCGAGTTCCCCAAGGCTGATTTCGCTTAGCTTCCATCGGTTTTACCTTAACTTGCCCTGCGTTGATGCTCTTCGTTTTCTTTTGTGTTATGCTTGCTTTCGTAGAGAATATATCTTTCCGAGTTCCTGACTCCTTTCGGCTTCCCACAATTTCTTGGCCCACCTCCACTTTTTTTTCCTGTTCCCGAATATAAAGATCAGCCCATTGATTCCTATGTGAAAAAAGTAAAGTAGGGATTATTGGATCCAATTTAAAGTGAAAACGGAATACTACTATACAGAACTTTATTGCTTTTGGCTTTCGGCCAGAGATCTATTTTACAGCACAGATAACATTGAATCCCATGAGTGGTTCTGCCACTAAACACGCCACATGCTCTCTTACTTGTTTTATGTCACACTCGCAATGTACAGGTCGAATATGGTGCAGAAAAATGATCCTAAAATAAATAAAAAACATTCAAAGCTTCTAGTTATTCTCATAATGGTAGTAATAATATTAAGCTAGATTCTTTTCAGCGAAATAATTATTTTCGAGTTTCCATTCATAGATGCTTTTTAGAAACGTAAACTAAAACCTAATGACATAATGTCTCTAGATATGAATGAATTAAAACCTAATATTTAAAAAAAATCATAATTTTTTTATTATGAATAATTGAAACATGATGTCATTCCTAAATGTCTATCTAAAATTTGGAAGATAATTGAAAAATGTTGTCCTTCCTAAATGTCCATCTAAAATTTTGAATATTTATTTTTATGGATAATACATATAACTATTTATTATTATTATGATTAAATATATTTTAAACTTTTTATTAATATTTTTAATTTAAGATATATTCAATTTTGATAATCATAATATAAAGATATCTAATATATTATAAGAAAGGTGTTAAGTCCTTAGCAAATGAAAAAGCCCGAGGCATTAAAGGTTATCAAGCTCAAATCTAGCTTTACATCCACAAACTCTTTAATCTAGCTATAAGCAAAGGTTTTCTACACTTTGGATTCAAAGTCTCATTATTCCTATTTTCAAAAGTGGTGATAAAAATGACACCTCTAATTATTATGATTAACCCTCTCTTAGCTAAGTTATATGGTATTATCTTAGAAAAGAAGATCAATGAATGGCTAGAAAAGAAATGTAAGTGGGCTAAAGGCCAAGCAGGTTTTAGAATGAATCATTCAACCACAGACCACCTTGTTACGCTTAGGATCAATGCAGATGAATGTTGTAATACTAAGTCTGACCTATTTTGTTGCTTTGTGGATTTTAGAAAAGATTTTGATACATTGAATAGCAATAACCTATGGAATAGGATAGAGGAGCTTAAGGTTCCTTTAGAGTTGAGAGTTGTCACGATAAGGTTATATGAAAATTTCATTTCCAAGTTTAAGAATAATGAGGGGTGGACAACAAATATAAATTGTAATATTGGAATTAAACTAGGTTTCCCCCTCTCGCCTACTCTTTTTGGCATTTACATTGATAAGCTAGAAAGGTGTTTAGAAGAAGCAGGTTGCACCAGTACAATCTTAGCTGGGATAGTTATCATCCTCCTAATTTATGCTAATGACATTGTTCTTATGGCAAGACGTCCTTCTAATCTCAATAAGCAATTAAGAATTCTTAAGGAATTTTGCTCTAGCATGGGTATGACTATTAACACCGATTAATCATGATTATAAAATATAACAAAGACACCTATGCAAATTTTATTTATGATAATAGAAATATAAAGGAAGTGGCTTCTTACAAGTATCTCGGAATTGATATTCATCACAAGCTCAATTGGAACTATAACATTGATAAAATGATTAATGGAGGGTGGAAAGATTATTTTGGTCTTGAAAATAACCGCAAATCAACCAATATGGTCATGTGGGATAAAAATAAGTTCCTCTTTGAAACTCTTTTCATCCCTGTTATCTTGTATGGTTGTGAAGTACGGGAGTGCAACATTTCGAGAGAATATTGGAGGAAGATTGAGCAAATCCAGAAGCGGTTTGTAACTTATAACTTCAAAATTAAAAGCCATATGCCTTATCCTATTCTCCTCATAGAAGTGGGTCTTTTTCCCATCGATAGCATGGCTATTGTTACGGAGAGAAATTCCCATGTCTTGGGGTACCACAACAGACAGCTTGACTCCAGAAATCAATCATTTCCTATATGCAAGAGAAACCAAATATCTAACACTAAAGGATCTCAATTCGTACCTTATTTCAGATGGTTGATGTAGATCCCCGTTGAGCTTTCTAACTCCAGCTTGTATTGATAAATTGCTATCTCAACACTCAACAAACAAGACAATCATGCTATATATAATTGTGTTAGACCTACTCTAGCATATATAATCAATAACATATAAGCATTTAAAAGCATCCATGGATCAAATACTCATTTAAATACACATTATTGGACAGGAAAAGATATTTCTATTGATATAAAACATAGATTACACTAGTGACAACCTCGGTTGGCACGTCTGCGAATCAGAGAAACCGAGTCCCCCACTTGGGCCTCCACCACTTCAATCCTCCATCTCTCGATAGCAAGCTCACAAGTAAAAGGCAAGCTTGGGAAGAACACAAAGTGCTCCAAGGGACAAAGGGATGCAGACTCAAATATAAGCTCTGGAAACAATGGACTATAGTTTTCTTTCTCTTCAATTCCTCCCTTTCAATGTATCCAAAGGGTTCCTTATATAGCTCTTCAATAAGGTAATGGAAGGTCGAATCCGAATGATCTCAAGGCATATGGAAGGTCAAGAGACAAGTGACTCGAATCCACATCAAGGAAAACTCCAAAATCATTGGGCCTTTTGCACACATCACGATGTAAACGGTTTTAAGGGTCAAACCTGCGTATATACGCGAGAAAGGGATTAAAAGTTGTGTATGAAAATTATTGCATATTTTTAGGGATGATCTTGGAAACATCAAAGGTACAAAAATGGTCCATGAGGTCTAAGGAGTTTGCAGAGGAACAGGGAAGGCCATAAAAGTGTGATCCACCATGCGTGGTAAAATCAACTATAACAAATGCCCCCTAACGAGTGAGGTCATAGGGGTCATACGATGGCCGAAATACATTATAAGTCCATCCCATAAGTGAAGTGATGAAGAACCCAGTTGAAGAACCAACCCTCCAATCAGTACAATACAATGATCAAACTCTGCACATAACTGAAAGTAGATATTGCAGTCCCAGATACATAAGAGTACAATGGCCATGAATAGGCATGATACAAAATATGACATGTGTGGTCATCGCCACGTACAATATAGATAGATCAGAATCTCCATGATGAAGATATACACAGGATCATGATCTCCATGTAGGATGAAGATATATAATGGATCAAGATCTCCAAAATGGCTGGAAATATCTGACATATATTGGAATCAAGTCACGAGAGCTGAAATCTCATGAACACTGGCACGATCAAGGAGGTAGCATATATGAGATGCCACCAATATGGAAGGTATTCTACACAAACCGCTACGAGTACATGTCCTACTATGTGAATAGAGGTGTCGAGGTCGAACATAGTAGTCCATTGTCTAATTACCGGTCATTGATGTATACTGTTAACAAATGCGAGATCACCCACCAATAATGAAAATGGGAATCAAGGTACTAGAGTGCAAACTAACAAGTGTGAATAAATGTGTTGAGGTCGAACACTTGATAGAATCCATCGATCAGGGGACATTGATGTATTCCCAAAATTTTTTCGATGGCAAGAGAACCTGCCACTGATGATTGCAAGTCTCAAAGCACTAAAAAATGACTCTAGATTCCTATCCCAGAATAAATGATCTGAAGTCGATGGGATGAAATCTGCTAGAAGGAGGGCATTAAGGTATCCCCCATCATCCAAAACGAGGTACTCAACAAAGCTGTATAATGTCGAAGGAATCGATCATAATGTGCACGAACCAGTAAGTGTACCGGGAATGGTTGACATGCAAAGTCAAGGTAACTGAGGAATGGCCGACTCAGGTTTCAACTTCCTTCAAACAAGAGCATAAAGGAAAATGGTGACTAAATGCAGGTAGCATAAAATCGATATACAAAACTGGGACATCTCTGCGACATAGGAGGCATCGACATAGGCTCCATAGGGACTGGAAGCTTAACCAGTCAATGGAGATAAACTCAGAGAAACGAGTACAGCTCCTAAAGTCAAACTATTAACCCAACCAATGGATGTGATATACAGTGCTCTGTTCGAAGGAGACATGACTCAACTGCTGCCAAAGATAACATCTTTTCTTGTCTGACTTTTTAGTTTTTGGATTTTTTTGGATTTTTTCAAATATTTTGAAAAGCTTGAAAAATAATAAAAGTGCTTTATAGTTATAGACTAGGAGGAGATGAGTGTCAAGGGACAAACAAACTAGTTCCAAGTAGTGGAACATACCTATGCTCAATGCAAGGACACATGTGTAGGATAGTGACACTCGGGGGAAAGTCCCCTCCTGGTAAAAATAGAGAATCAAGCTGCAAAGGATATACAAAATGGATTTGCGTGGCTAGACATGAGACAAGCTCGGGCTATATGGTTGATACTCAAAGTCTAGGAAGCTGGCATAAGTCTCAAATGAGGTAGGCAAAGCTCATGATAATGCAATTACAACTTGACATATACAAGGGAGTACCGGGGGAATGGAAAGCATAAAGTTCAAGAGGAGTATGAAGCTCTTGCTCAAGGACATGGTGGGACTAAAAAGGACTCTCGAGCCTAAGAGAGGACTCACAGCATGGGTACCAAATGCAAAAGGGAGCTAACTAGGAAAGCTCTACCATTCACATAGTACCACTTCTAACAACAGCATGAAGGTTCTGTGATACCATGGAATGGGTTCGTACCTAAGGTTAAGATGGAACGGTCATAAGGCAATGCATAAGTGCAAGTGGATGTGATATCATAACCTATATGCTAGTTCATACATAATAATTGTGATAGGAATGAGCAGGTCAAAACCTCGATGAGAGTGTACAAAAACTGGACCCTATATGACAACCATATTAGTCCAAAACAACTCAAAATAGTCAATAAAGAATCCAAACTATAGGATATAGGGAGGAATGATCATGCAACTGCACCCAAAGGAAACAATGTGGTGAATGATGGGACATAAAAAGGAAAGTAAGGTGTAGACCCAACATTCACGCATCCACTACCACCCCTGTGAGGGTGACCACCGGCATAAAGACCGAGCGAAGGGAATAAAAATCCTCCACAAATGGAGTAGAGGATGGAATGTGACCACTCCCAAATCTATGAGCACGGTAAGGGGCTCTAATGCCCCCAAGTATGACACCAGGGTCCGTACTAGGACCAACGACGGGTGATAGGATACCAGGCATGCCGAAAATAAAAGGACCCAAACTCAAGAGAGCATAAATATACTCAAGTAACCACGATCCCAAAGGCCAACTAGCGCACAAAGAGCACACTCCTAAGAAAATCTACAGCCAAAATATAAGCAAACAAAGGGGAGGATATGCGAGCTCCTGAATGCAGCAGGTATGTCTCGCCTAGCAGAGGCTCGAAACTCCCATACACTACAAGCGGAGGTACGTAACCAATTATAGTGGCCTTCAGCTTCAACGCAGAAAGCGACTGTGTTTTCCAACCTCTACATGGCCAGGACACTCACAGAATAACCTCTACAAGTACCCCTTGTGATACCTAGGTAAGGAAACTAAGGTCACCTCAATATAACCAATGCTCAGGCGGACAGTCGCAGGCGGGATTGACCGTATGGGTAGGGTAGAAAAGCCTGAAAATCTTGAAAGAGTTCCCAGATATGAATACAATCCTGGAAATATCTCCGGTGCTACTCAGTTACAACCAGGGGTCATCCCAATCATAACCGCTCACACTGCCTCGTGCTTAACTCCCTTGTAAGAGGAGGATCCTGAGAAACACTAATTATACCAAGGATTTTCACACTCTCACCTGGACAGACACATACATGTTTCGTTTAGTGGTCTTGGAGAATTTACTCACAGTGAACTATTCCAAGACCCTAAAACCTAATCTTGTTGGTGCACCCTATAAAATAAAAGAGTGTAATTAATTTTATTATGTGTTGATTTTAATTGGTTGTAATTACTAAAAGGGAAATGGTTGTGAAACTAATAAAGTTATGACTCAGCAGTGAAGTAAATATGCACACCATAACAAACAATGCTAAGTGCAATATTTGTCAAATAAAAAATAGGGCATGCCACTACATGAGATGCATAAATATATATTCCTTTTCGAATGCCAATGCAATCCTTCATATATGAAATTCTAAATAAAACTCTCATCCTTGAGCAATCCAATGCAAGTACCTCCTCAAATCCATATGCAAAAAATGCAACTACCTTGTATTTTTCAATATAAAAGAATGAAAAATGCAATAAAAGTCATCTAAAACTCTCAGTCTCTGTAGCAAGTATAAAACACAATCTCAGCAAGACACCGAGACAAAAAAGAGTAATGCACTAATGGCAAAACAAAAAGGATAAATGACTAAAACTACTTTCAAAGAAAAATCAATGAAAAAGTGGTCTCTGGTCACAAAAGAAGCATCCAATAGACAACATCAGACCCAAGGAAGACCCAACCACACTCACAACCCACCCAACAACTTCCCACAACATCAAACTCACCAAAAGGGAGGATGTACGCGACAGTTTAAAGAATAACTGCGTATATACACGACTTTTGGCCAAAATGCATGTATACGTGGATTTTGGCCAAAAACCTACGTGTATACATGACTTTTGGCAAAAAATCTGCGTATGTACGTGACTTTTGGCCAAAAACCTGCGTATACAAAGAAGACAGTGGTAAAAAGCAGGCCAAGGGTCAAACCAATAAAGGGGAGTGTTAATGGATGAACAAACTATAAAATGCAACACAGAAACAAGGAGAAACAAAGAGCAAGTCAAGAATATCAAGCACATTGTGCCCCCAAACCCCAAAGAAAAACAAGGAACGTCCCTAGTGGAGTCGCCAATTCTGTTACAGAGAGAAATTCCTATGGCTTGGAGTACCACAAAAAACAACTTGACTCCAGAAACCAATCCTTTCCTATATGTAAGAGAAACCAAATATCTAACACTAAAGGATCTCGATTCGTATCTTATTCCAGACAGTTGATGTAGATCCCCGTTGAGCTTTCCAACTCTAGCTTGTATTGATAAATTGCTATCTCAACACTCAAAAAATAGGACAATCATGCTATATATAATTGTGTTATACCTACTCTAACATATATAATCAATAACATATAAGCATTTAAAAGCATCCATGGATCAAATACTCATTTAAATACACATTATTGGACAGGAAAATATATTTCTATTGATATAAAACAGAGATTACACTATTGACAACCTCTATCGGCACGTCTGCAAATCGGAGAAATTGAGTCCCCCACTTGGGCCTCCACCACTTCAATCCTCCATCTCTCGATAGCAAGCTCACAAGCAAAAGGCAAGCTTGGGAACAACACCAAGTTCTCCAAGGGACAAAGGGATGCAGACTCAAGTATAAGCTCCGTCAATGATGGACTATATTTTTCTTGCTCTTCAATTCCTCCCTTTCAATGTATTCAAAGGGTTCCTTATATAGCTCTTCAATGGGGTAATGGAAGGTCAAATCCGAGCGATCTCAAGGCATATGGTGTTATATTTTTATCATTCAAGCTAGCATTATGATCTTAGGATCTTTAACTAAGAGAATAACATGCACAACAATAAAACACAAGAGATAAGAGACATAAAGAATTTTCCTCGGGGAAACCACAAAGGAGAAAACCCCACAACTTTCTTAGAGATAGAATCATCACCAAAAGTAAAACCCGAAAACATGAAGATGATCTCCCGACAGCAGTAGTCTCTCTCTTGTCCCAGCAACTTCTCCTCTCACTCTTGCGCCCCAATGAGTGAGTGTGTGTGTGATAAATAGAGAGGCTCACTCTCTATTTATATTCTTTCATTCACTTGAAACCCACTCCAACATGTCGCCCTCACTTAAAAATTACTTACTAGAGCTGACATCTCTAGGAGTGTCTAATAACCCTAGTTCCCCACAACTTGTGGGGAATTTGCCTCCTCTGACCAATAAGGAGGTTTATCCTTAACATAATGGTGGGGACTATTGCCCCGACTTACAATGAATCACCTAGGTTCAACTTCTCTAGGATAGTCTAATAACCCTAGGGCTCCACAACTGTGGGGACTTCAACCCTTGACCAATAGGAGGGTTACCCACAATGACTTGACATGAATTTTATATTATAGAAACTTCCCAGAATAAACATTGGGGTATGACATGACCCAATTACATTACAAATACATCCCAGAATAAACATCGGGGTACAATACATAAGATATACGGATGAATACATTCCGAAGTTACAATTACATCAACACTCCCTCTTAACTAGGAAGGAATTCTTTCGACAAAAATTATCAGCACTGGTATTCTTCTCTGGATCATCCCATCATCTGCATCTTCAAGTCATATTCATCTTTAAGTCATATTCATCTTTAAGTCATCTTCATCTAGATCTGGATCATCATCACTGGAACTGGATCATCACTGGATCTGGATGATCACTACTGGATTTGGATCATCGCTCAATCTGGATCATCATGGGTCATCATCATATGTGCTATCTCATGGTTCTTCTCATCGCAGGAAGTTCTATAGAGCCATCCTTCTTTCATGCTGGTTGTAGGCCTAGCCACCATGTAGGTCTTCCTCAGCGCTTCTATCTAACACTTAAGTCAGAATGGCCCACCCAACACTTACATCTGATCATGTAGGAACTAATCCTATAATCATATCAAAAAGGCAACGCCCAGCACTCACATCTGACCATGTGGTAACATAGCCCACAACCTTGTCAGAAAGGCCCAGCACTTACATCTGATCAACCAATGATCGAAGAAAGGCCCAACACTTACACTTGGCCATGTGAGGAACCAATCCTCCATGACAAAAGGTTCCTACACTTACATCTGATCAACCAATGACCGAATAAAGGCACTACAATTACATCTGATCAACCAATGATAGAAGAAAGGAACAACACTTATATCTAATCAACCAATGATTGAAGAAAGGCTCAGTACTTATATCTGATCAACCAATGATCGAAGAAAGGCTCTGCACTTACATTTGACACATATGAGGAACCAATCCAACAAGTATGTTCGAAAAGGCGTGCACTCACATATGATCTTGTAAGAACCAATCCTACAGTCATATCAGAATGGCCCCCAGTCCTAGACTGAGCTACCTGGTAACTGACCAGGTGCCTCCATTCTCTGGGGGAATGGCAGTTACCCTTACATCTATCCTACTCGATAGAATGGAAAGCACTCATATCTAACATGGAAGGAACTAATCCTTTCACCATGACAGAATGGCTCAGCCCTTATATCTAACCTACTCGTCAGAATGGCTATGGATCTTAGCACTCATATCTGACATGGAAGGAACCAATCCTCTCACCATGATAGAATGGCTCAGCCCTTATATCTGACCTACTCATCAGAATGGCTATGGCTATCAACACTCATATCTGACATGGAAGGAACCAATCCTCTCACCATGACAGAATGGCTCAGCCCTTATATCTGACCTACTCGTTAGAATGGCTATGGATCTCAACACTCATATCTAACATGGAAGGAACCAATCCTCTCACCATGATAGAATGGCTCAGCCCTTACATCTAACCATGGAAGGAACCAATCCTCTCACCATGTCAGAATGGCTATGGGTCTCATCACTTTCCCTTGGAGGAAACCTCGATCTGGAGAACACCAAGCTTCTCCCTAAAGTACTCGAACTTCACCCTAGCCAATGGATTCATCAATACATCAGCTATCTATTCCTCTGTCGCAACATACTGGAGCTTCATTGCTCCCTTATGCACCATATCCCTGATATAGTGATACTTGATCTTGATATGCTTCGACTTGTCATGGAACACTGTATTCTCTAACAACTTCATGCAACTCTGGTTGTCACAATGTATACAAGTAGCATCCATCTAGAGATCAAATAAATCAGATAGTAGCTTCCGCAGCCATACTGCCTCACAACTAGCTGAACAAGCTGCAACATCTTTTGCTTCAGCTGTACTTAGTGCCACACAGGATTGCTTCCTGCTAAACCAAGAGATCACACTGATCCCATACTGAAGCAACACCCTGAAGTACACCGTCTGCCCAATCTGAATCAACATAACCTTCCAGGTTAATCTTTTAATTTGCATCATACTTGAGCCCATAATCAACTATAACCCTCAGGTACCTTACTGCATGCTTTGTAACCATCAGGTGAACATGTCTCAATGTGTTCATAGCAAATAAAATATCAAGGACCCAATCATCTGACGATACATCGTGGCATCAACCGAATTTGATGAAGCAACAATCAATAGCTTCACGTTCGATGCCATAGGTGTGGTCGTGGCCTTACAGTCCATCATCCTGAACCTCTTCAAGATCTCTACTGCATGCTTCCCTTGTCCACACCTCCATGCCTAGAAAATAGTGCATCGACACATGACAAGAGCATCACTGGTCTTCCACCTTCAACCTTGAAGCAAAGGTTGGAATCCAATTTACTATTAGTAAAGCCTAGAGTCATCAGTGATCCATCCATCATCTCGTACCATGTCGAACCTTGGGATCTTCTGCAGTCACTCCCTCTGAAGCATCATACTCCCTCTATCTTCCGTACTCTATGCACTAAAACATTATGTACTGGAGTGACACTGGATACCAAGATCCTCAATCTTGAACCTTTTCAAAAATTCTTCTTGCACCCATCTATGAGCTTGTCATCCTCTATAGGCTTTCATCTTCAATCTTGTAGCAAAGGTTCAAATCTTCATCAAGCTCATCATGTATGTATTATCCCATGGGTGTCTTCTGAACTCGTACAAGGCCGCCTTTCATTTGCACACATGATTCTTCTTGTCATGTGTCTTAACTCCCACTGGCTGCAAATGTCTCTTCGAATCTTGCCTTGTATCCTATGATGTTTACATCTATTGCATGATGGAACTACAAACTTCCCTTCATGTATCGATACTGCATCCTACACATCATTCTACTTGAACTGGTCTTCCCTTTCTTCTTTGAAGGTTCTGCATCAATGATGTCACTGCATTCGTCATATTATTTTTCATCTTGAACCGTCGTTACTTGTTCTTTGGAACAAGTCTCATTCTTCTTTTCTTGTAGGCAATTATGTATGCGATCTTTCCGACAAGTCAAATTCATTTGCATGGTTAGAAACATTTCATAAGGAATATTCATACTGGAAAATTATTATGCATAATTATATGATCATGCAACTACTTTAGCCAATACAACATTCATCCATATCTCATGGAAACTTTTCTAGATGCCTTCCATCTCTACTAGGACAACATTGAGATTGTGCACTAATCCAATATGTCAGCAAAGAGGTTTCATTCTAGATAAGTAGCAATGGAGAGTTTTATAGCACCATGAGATACTTACCCATCACATGCATATTAGTAGTATACTGTCATTAATGCAAACATTCTATCATGCATAACTGAATATAAACAAATGCATAACAAAACAATATCATGAAATGACAATTGAATACTTATCTTTATTTGTTTCATGGGTAGACTCCTTCTTGAGCCTTCAACTTCATTGTATTCTTCATTCATAATAGCATCGTTTCTTATCCAAATGCTAAGGTGGATAATATATTCTTCAAGATTTGAGTTCTTCATATTCCTCATCGATTGAGGGATCTTCTTTGGATGGTGAGAGCTTGATATTCAGTTGCTCCCATCTTCTCTTCTCTTCTTATGAGTCGAGCTTCTTCTTCTTCTCAGAGTTTGCTGAAAGTAATCACTTCCTTCTGGAACAAATTCTTTGAATGAATGAATCCCATGATCCTGGGAGGCCATTCAAGGTGGCTATCACCACTTCTGCATTCTTTACTTCTTCTTCTATCGCTTCAAGTTGTTCTCTGATTTGAGAGACCCCCGTAGAGTATGACTGTATGGTCTCTGCATTCTGGATCTTCACATTCTTCAACTATTTTCTCAAAGTCATATTCTGATGTATGTTCTTCCCTTCAAATAGCTTGGTTAAGGAATCAAACATCTTTGGTGTCTTTAGGGGAGACACTTGTGGTACAAGTTGATCCGTGACTAAATCAGCAATGATATTCTTGGCCTTGACCAAGTTCTTCTTGTGAAAGGCTTTGAGCCTCATCTCTCTCTGGAACTGGAACCTCTCTACTCATGTAGGTGTCCAATTCATTTTCTTCAGAGAGATCAAATACTTCCATGCTTGGAAGTTGTCAACTTCACCAAGCTTATCATCAAGTGGATGTGATAGATCACTTTGAAATGAGAACCTCAAATGCAAATAGCAAAGATTAGATCTTACTGATTTGAGGTGTGTGTCTTGGTTCCGGAGCTGGATGATCTAGGGCTTGTCAGAGAAAACCTAATTTTCAAAACTTGGAATATTTCAGATATGATTGGATAGAAAGATAGGTCTCTTTAATCTAAGCTGTCCAATGTACTCCTTTTCTGAAAACAATGGAGGGAAGCTCCCGGAACAGGAAGCCCTAGTTTTCCAATTTCTTCTACAGAAATGTCTGTCACTATTTCTGTGATATATCTAAAATTATTGCTCCTCTATGTTTGAAAATTTTCAATGAGGTAGTCTCGCATGTCCCTGATCCAACACCATATGTTTCATCAGAATTGGTTTCACCCATTGGGACTTATGATCATTTTCCCAAGGTGACCTGTTACAGGACTGTTCAGAACAATAAAGTTGTACAGACTTCCACGTGTCACTGGTTCATCTTATGAGTCTGAAACTCGGATCATAGAAAGTAAAGTCCATTCCCTTTCTGTAACATCTTCATGAATTTCATTGGGACCTTTGTAGCCCAAGATATAGCAATTCTCCCTAGGTATCTTGTTTAGGGATGAATTCTGGAAGAGGTTGAAACCCTAAATTGGAGGGATCATATCTCCTAGAATATAGAGAATATGAGTTTAAAGTTTTGACACAGTGTACATCAGGCGTTTGTCTTCAGCCTCAACAATTTTCATCTCCTGATCCTTCTCCAATCTCAGGATATAGAGAATGTACCAAAACTTAGCAGTTTTAGTATTTAGGGTTTTTCTAGCTCAGGTTCAAACTAGGGTTTGACTTTCCTGGAGTTTCACCCAACCAAAAATATTGATCTAGGTCTCTAAACTTTGATTTTGATGAGGAGAGAAATCCTTTTTCGAGCTCACTCAAAAATTCCTCTTCTGTAAGAAGCCCTAATTTTCCGCACCAAAATTGAAAATGCTCGGAATCGAATTCCACTTCGACAGAAAGATGCGCCCTTCAATGGAGAGTCATCCTAGCATACTTTTGCCGATAGATTGTGGAGAGAGACCCAAAAAGTAAGAATACCTAGCTTCTGTAGCTGCACAATTTCTTCTTCTCAGGTTAGCTCTGATACCATGTTATATTTTTATCATTCAAGCTAGCATTATTATCTTAGGATCTTTAACTGAGAGAATAACATGCACAACAATAAAACACAAGAGACAAGAGACACAAAGCATTTTCCTCGGGGAAACCATAAAGGAGAAAAACCCGCAACTTCCTCAGAGATAGAATCAGCACCAAAAGTAAAACCCGAAAACATGAAGATGACCTCTCGACAACAGTAGTCTCTCTCTTGTCCCAACAACTTCTCCTCTCACTCTTGCGCACCAATGAGTGAGTGTGTGTGTGATAAATAGAGAGGCTCGCTCTCTATTTATATTCTTTCATTCACTTGAAACCCACTCCAACATGTCGGCCTCACTTAACAATTACTTACTAGAGCTGACATCTCTAGAAGTGTCTAATAACCCTAGTGCCCCACAACTTGTGGGGACTTTGCCTCCTCCGACCAACAAGGAGGTTTATCCTTAACATAATGGTGGGGACTATTGCGCTGACTTACAATGACTCACCTAGGGTTGACTTCTCTAGGATAGTCTAATAACCCTAAGGCCCCACAACTGCGGGGAGTTTAACCCTTGACCAATAAGAGGGTTACCCACAATCACTTGACATGACTTTTATATTATAGAAACTTCTAGGAATAAACATCGGGGTATGACATGACTCAATTACATTACAAATACATCCCAGAATAAACATCAGGGTACAATACATAAGATATACGAATGAATACATTTTGAAGTTACAATTACATCAACATATGGAAGGTCAAGAGACAAGTGACTCGGATCCACATCAAGGAAAACTCCAAAATCATTTGTCCTTTTGCACACATCCCGATGTACACGGTTTTAAGAGTCAAACCCACATATATACGCAAGAAAGGGATTAAAAGTCATGTATGGCAATCATTGCATGTTTTTAGGGATGATCTTGGAAACATCAAAGGTACAAAAATGGTCCATGGGATCTAAGGAGTCCGTAGAGGGATAGGGAAGGCCATAAAAGTGTGATCCACCATGCATGCTAAAATCAGCTATAACAGCTATAATAAGTTACCTAATGTACAAGCATAAGTTAAATAACATGGGAAACAAGAGACTTCCTAAAATTGCTTTAAACTCAAGTCAAATCCAACTACGCCTTAAGCGGTGTTGGTGTAAAAATACCATGGCTTGGTTAAACCATTGGGGCATTGAAGAAAATGACATTTTGCAGAACATGATAATGTCAAAAATAGTATTACTTCTAAGTTTAAAGAGAAATTGTGGTGTGAGGAAAATTTAGTGGTTAAGAGAAAATTAAGATACTCTAAGGAGGTCAGTAATCCTAATTTGGAAGATTAGAAGTATCTCTCGATAGTAACTAGCTCATCGAAGAAAATTAATATAGCCAAGATTAGAATGAATTCTCATGAAATCCATAACGAAAAAAAGCATTGGTCTATTCGTAAAACTCCATGGGTGGAAAGGGTTTTCCATCTATGTGAGTCCATGAGCGTTGAGGATGAAAATCACTTTCTCTTAGAGTGCCTTGCTTGTAGCCACATTAGATATGAGTTTCATAGTATTTTCTACAATGCAAACCTTTAGAACCTCCTAACTTTCCAAAACTATAGTGAGCTTAGAAAGTTTCTTGGAAAGAGTTTTGAGCATGGGAACAAGATTTTAAAGTAAACCAAGTATTATCCTTCTTAAGGTCCGATAGACCAAAGTTGGTCTTAGTGGACGTTCATCATCATCATCATCATCATCATGATGTCATGTTAATAATTAAATTAATGTTAACAAAATTTTAAATTTGTATTAATAGTTAAATAAACTTGATTATTTTGAAATTTTTTTTATTTACTTCTTAACTACTTTCTTACAAAAAAAACTATATATTTATCTACCCATGAATCATTATTCACATGTTTGATATATTGAACATTTATGATGATGATGACATTATTCACATATTTGATATATCTACCCAACTTTGGTCTATCAGACCTTAAGAAGGATAACATTTGGTTTACTTTAAAATCTTGTTCTTGTGCTCAAAAAGCTTGCCAATAAGCTTTCCAATCTCGCTATAGTTTTGGAAAGTTAGGAGTTTATAAAGGTTTGTATTGTAGCAAATACTATGAAACTCAAATCTAATGGGGTGTAAGAAGGGCACTATAAGAGAAATCAATTTTCATCCTCAATGCTCATAGCATGCTCATAGACTCACATAGATGGAAAACCCTTTCCGCCCATGGAGTTTTAGGAATAGACTAACACCATGTTTCGCTATGTAGTTCATGAGAGTTCGTTCTAATCTTGACTATATTAATTTTCTTTCGTGAGCTAGTTACTACCGAGAGATACTTCTAATCTTTGAGATTAGGATTAATGACCCCCTTATAGTATATTAATTTTCTCTTAACCGCTAAATTTTCCTCACACCAAAATTTCTCTTTATTAGAAGTAATAATATTTTTGACATTATCAATGTTCTGCAAAATGTCATTTTCAGCAATACCCCAATGGTTTAACCAAGACATGGTATCTTTACACCAACACTGGTTGAGGCGTAGTTAGACTTGACTTGAGTTTAAAGTAATTTTAGGAAGTCTCTCATTTCCCCTGTTATTTATCTTATGCTTGTACATCATGTACCCAGTCATAGTCATGCTCTCGATGAGGGGAAGACCCACTTCTATGAGGAGAATAGGTAAGGCATATTGCTTTTAATTATGAGGTTATAAGTTATAAACCGCTTCTGGATTTGCTCAATCTTCCTCCAAGATTCTCTAGAAATGTTTCACCCCCATACTTCACAACCATACAAGATAATAGGGATGACAAGAGTTTCAAAGAGGAACTTCATTTTATTTCACATGACCAGATTGGTTGATTTACAGTTATTTTAAAGACCAAAATAAGATTTCCATCCTCCATTAATATTTTTCTCAATGCTATAGTTCCAATTGAGCTTGTGATGAATACATATTCTGAGATACTTGTAGGAAGCACTCCTTCTAGATTTCTATTATCATACATAAAATTTTCCTAAGTGTCTTTGTTAGATTTTATAATCATGAATTTTGTCTTGTCAGCGTTAATAGTCATACCTATGTCAGAGAAAAAATATTTAAGAATTCTTAACTGCTTATCGAGATCAGAAGGACGCCTTACCAAAAGAACACTATCACCAGCATGAAGTAGGAGGATGATAACTATCCCAGCTAAGATTGTATTGACACAACCTGCTTATTCTAAACACCTTTTTAGCTTATCAATGTAAATGCCAAAAAGGGTAGGGGAGAGGGGGAAGCCTTGTTTAACCCCAATATTACAATTTATATCTATTGTCCACCCCTCATTATTCTTAGACTTGGACCTTTTGTCCACCTTTTGTATAAACTTATCGCGACATCTCTCAACTCAAAAGTAACCTTAAGCTCCTCTAGCCTATTCCGGAGGTTATTTCTAGGCACTGTTTCAAACGTTTTTCTTAAAACCACAAAGCAAAAAAATAGGTGAGGCTTATTATTACTGGATTCCTCTGCAATGATCCTAAGTGTAACAAGGTGGTTTGTGGTTGAATGATTCCTTCTAAAACCTGTTTGGCCTTTAGCCTTCTTACCTTCCATTTGTAGCCATTGATTAATCTTCTTTTCTAAGATAATACCATATAACTTATCTAGGAGAGGGCTAATCATAAAAGTCCAATAATTACAGGGGTAATTTTTATCACCACTTTTGAAAATAAGAATAATGAGGCTTTGAGTCCAAGGTGTAGAAAACCCTTGCTTGACCATTATATTAAAGAGGTTTTGGATGTGCAGGATGAGGAAAAGACCTCCAAATTTTAAGATTTCTTCTTGGTAGCCTTCAATGTCTTTGGATTTTCCATTTTCTAAGTGCTTAATGCTGAAATATATGTCTTCTAACGAGAAAACGTCTTTCGTTGTAAGAAAGGTTTGAATGTTATCTCTGATATATGGGGATTCATAAAGCTTTTTAAGATAGGAATTCCAATCTTTTAAAGCAATTTTATTTTCTTCTTTTGTTTTTCAAGTTAGAGTTTGCCTCCATAATTTCTTAGGAGCCACCGTGGAGAGGAGTAGGAGATTTTCCTTCCTTTTACTTAGATAATGTCTTTTTTTTCCCTTTTAATTAAACGGCTTTGTAGTGATTTATCTTGTCCATTTTTATCGAATATGTAGTATCTTGGTTAATTAATTTTTTCGCATCTTTACAGTCTTGATCATACCGAGGGTTGGTTCTACAATCGCTCGTTTTAGTTGATACTTCAATAGAGAACTTGTTAAGGGACGATGAGAGGGTTGTAGCGAAATTATGGTAGAGATTTTCTATATTCTCCATATTAGATAAACGAAATAGTTTATTTTTTAGATCATGGAGAAAAATGTCATCTTTATTTTTATCGAAGATCAGGTGTTTTTGGCAATGATAGTTTTCCTCCTTGGTATCTCTATGTATGGTGATATTGAGAGTTATAATTAAAGGCTTATGATAAGAGTCGAGCGCATGGTTGTTAAAGATGTTGAAGTCTATTAATTTGTGGTAAATAGGGATATTAGATATAACATAATCTACCATATTACTGCGAAGCCCACAAATACAAATCCTATAACCTATTTTATGAAATAAATTTAGACTTTTATTTTTAATTAGAAATATATCTTTTTAAATTTCTCATTTTAGTTTTTAAATGGTGTATTGACATATTGTTTTAATGCACTCTTTTATATAATTTGAGATGCAACCAATTTAATTGAGTTTGAATTTATATATGGATTTATTGCATTATTGTTCATTTTAATGCAATGGAATTTTCTCAAGTCAAATTTATTGACTTTGAATTTATATATGGATTTATTGCATTATTGTTAATTTTAATGCAATGAAATTTTCTCGAGTCAAATTTATCTTGGTTAATGTTTTGTCAATATTTACTTAAAACTAATTTGTTTGGATTGGTTTTTAATTTACTTATTTTTTAGTTAGTATTTTAACATTATTTATTTATAATTTTGTTAATATTTATCATCAATTTTCTATTACTTAATATTAAATTCTTCTCTATTTTTAATATAATATAATTTATATTTTCGAAGACATTTTTTTTCAAAATGATTCAACGAGTTTGGGCCACATCAAGTTAACTATTAGTTTAATTCACTACCTTTATTCCTTTGTTTACAACTCTCTACATGTGGATAATCGTTTCAAATTTGAAGGTAGGTCCCATTTCACTTTGAAGGGTTGTGAGAAATTGAACCCTTCAATGTTGACATGTAAAAATAAATCATTCTTTTCATTTGAAACTATAAGTGTACAACAAAATTTCATTATTTATTAAAAATAATGTATAGGAAAAAAATGACAATAAGAAGAAATCTCAAGTGATTCAACATTTACATGGAATTAGTGAGGTAAATCATGTACTCTCCAAGTCCGTGGAGCATATAGTTTATTTAACTTAGATAAGGGACAATTCTGTCGGGCTGGTGAAATACTCAGTTGTTAGGTCGTTGATAAAATAAGGCATTGGAATTAGGAAGGACCTTTGAATGGAGGATTGATTCAGCTTGATGGTGGCTCAATTGGGCAAGTGTGATTGGGCCTACCTAAAAGAAAAACCTCAGAATGTAATACCTAATGCTTTCACGGAGAAACTTTTTTATTAACCCTAAATTCAACAGTTATTTTTAGAATTGAATAATGTCCTCCCCACATCCTCAAATCAAAGTGATCAAACAAAGGCCCCAATTTTAGGTGGATTATGGATAGTCCCTCCAATTTTATACCGAGTGTATACCCTGATTCGAAGTAATCAAACAAAATACTCAATTTTAGGTAGATTATGGATAGTCCCCCCAATCTATATTCAGCTTATCAGTGCTATCGAAAAGGTTAAGTATTTATTAGTCCACTATAAGGAAGAACTTTAAATTCTCCAACAAATATCACTACAAGTTGGGTGTCTAGTTTTTACCAAAGTCAACAAGGAAGATGAATCATAAACACATGTTTGGGAGGTTTGCGACAACGAGGATGTTGAAATCATGTTCTTCACTAGATCATTGCACTCCCAGTCCCTCATTCATGAACGTTCGTCGAGGGATTCCATTGTTTAGATATATTGGTAGACAATTTGTACTTCTTGTTTCCATTATTAGAAGGCTGACATGAAAATGAAGGGGTCAGAGTCTACAACATTTACAGTGTCGGTTGTTAAATATTTTATCCTTTCAACTATTGGATTTCATTAAGGAAATTTGAACAATTCGAACACTTATATTCAAATATTGTTCTTTCTTTCAACCTAATGTTTACAAATCACGACAGATAAATAACATTGACAGATTTGGAACTCAAATACAAGGCTCTTTCTTCTTGCTCCTCCGCCCAAACGAAGTTGTGGTCCTAGACTATGAAAAGTATACATTATTTTGGTTATGATTTCATTTAAATACTCGGTTTTTTAAGGTTACATCTATTGAGTATTCAAGAATTAGTTTGGCGAAAATGCAATCGCATAATACATTACAAATTTCAAACAACATTTTGGACGGAGAAATTTTAAACCCTTATATTTATAGAACAAAAGGAACTCCAACAAGAAACACATCTAACTTTTATCCACATATAAAATGTTACACAAGTGTAAAATGCTATACATACCTGTAAATTCATGACAACCAAGTCGACAGCTTAGCTTTGCATAATCTTTTGGAGGAATTCGAAATTAGGGAGATACTGAAGCATAAAATTGGAGAGTTGAGAGTCTGAGTCCCGACCTCCAACTGTCCTATACTTGTAAACCCAAAATAATGTTTTTTTTCACAAACTTCACGAATTTCTTTAAGTTCAGGGAAGCTCAATCTAGCCTACCCAACGTTCTATCTTTGCTTCTCTTGCTCCTACCTGTGAAAAAGGTGGAACCTTCAAGTTTCCCACCGTAGAAGACAACGAGGAATTAGAGTGTGCAACCGTTTCCTTCTACAGAAAGGCGATTGGAAGCAACGCCATCTCAATTCCACAATATCTTGGTGTTCCTAAGTTGGTTTACCTTGCCTGAGGTAGGTGAATGTATGTTTGTGTATTTCACATGATTACAAAAAAATCATTTTATAATTGCTTCTACATAACATAGATATATCTGTGCAGGTGAGGGAAAACTGGGTATTGTTTGACCGAGGTTTCCAGGGACTTTCAGAGATCATTCTTCATTATGAGGGCGCTTAGGGTGTAAATCAGAGAGCCCACGGGAGGAGGAAGAAGAAGAGGACTCAAGTCAAAAGGTGAGGTGAGTGAGGAGGGGAGAGGTAATAACGATATTTGCAGGAGAAACCCACTAGTCCTATAATGATGGGAACGAGCCTTTGTAAATCGTAGCCATTGTAGACATAGGAAACCCTCATAAACAGCTTGGGTGCAAGAGTTACCGTGTAAACATCCCGACAAATTAAGTAATGATAATATTCATTTAGGTATATGAGAAATTCTTTCGTTTCTTTTAGAGATGACTATATGCATATTGTACAACCATTCTCTCTTACTGGCCCTCCATTCCAGTTTCCTTTGTCTCTACTGCCTAACCCCCTTCCTCCGATGAGACAGGTAGACTAAGCGGCCTAGGTGGACCGTGGGAGACTGGGAGTGCTGATTCAAATGATTCTGACCCCAGTAAATGAATGGAAATTGGAATAAATCCTAGAATCCTGGACTAACTAGTATAGGATATGATTCATGAGCACAAACAAAGGGCGGCATGCTGCTAGCCTACTACCAAAGATCTGTCATCCCAGTCTTGTGGTGGTCATAATAGAAATGTCTAGCACTCAGTGAAACCCTGGTCTGGAAACTTACATACCCTGCATTGGACCAGGTTAGGTTCAAATATAACAAAGATTGCTCAATGCATTGTAAATTGCAACTTGTAAGTTGTAACCCAAAAAACAACACCAATAGTTTTTCCTTATGAAGCCTTGACAATGGAGGGTTATCAAATCAATTCACCATCCATAGATATGACTCATATGAGTATTTAATTTCACATCATTTACTCAAATACTCAAGTGACTTGTAAGTTGTGAGATCAAGTGACTCGGTGAACAATAAGATGACAGATGGAAAATCGAGTTGGGAGGTGGAATCATCTTATACCAAGATGAAGTTGGTGAATTAGTAATGCATGCTAATGCCATTAAATGCTTTGAAAGTGAACATCGAATAGTGAGTCACAATCCTGACTCACCCACTTGAACTTGGCACTAGGTAGCCTAGTGGCCCATCGTGGTCCGTGTCAATTGGGACTGAGATCCTCATCCATGATCCGACTATTCAAGGGCACTAGACACTGAGTCCCGAGTCTCCCATAGTCCACTGAATTCCTCGACAGGCAAATTTTGTAGCTGCCCTTCTGTTTCAAATTTACCGAGGCTTACTCAATTTCATTGTTGAAGTGCTGGAAATGAAACTAATTTTTTTTGCATGGTAAAATTCCTTGTAGCCTTCTATGACGTTTAAAATGGCCTTTGAAAGGCTTTGAAACCTTCAAATTTGAAGCCTAATACCCAACTCTCTCCCATCAACTACATCATCATGTTGGTCATATATATATATTTGAAAAATCAGCGTGTCCTCTAACGACTAACGACTAAACACTTGAGTATTTTGACTAGATTGATTTGTTTTTTATATTTCTTATTAAAAGTCAAAAGACGCAAGTCCAATTTTTTTACGAAATCTATGTGATAGACATTTACATTTCACAAGTCAATTTTCTAAAAATTGACTTAGCTTAACCTAGGCACATCAATTTTCATGTAACTTACTACAACACTCAAAATTAGATTATAAACTCTTTTCATGTTTATTTCATCAAAGGTATAGGTGAAGTAACGATGGTTTTTTAACAATGTATCTTTATCAAAATCAATAGAAACTAAACACAATAGAAAATAGTTCATGTACAAATTAGATTTTGCTTAATTTTAGTAATATTCCACTATCAATTATAAAATATAAACATACGAATTCTAAGTTTCATTTTTTAAAATAATTTAATATTATAGATCAAATGACCATAATAAATTTATAAATACTTTACATCACATACCACACCATACACATTTATACCACCATTAAATTAATAAAATATAATTATTAAGCTTTTAAAGGATCACCATATTTAAATGGTTATGCCCAAACTACACCACTTTAAATATTAATGCAAAAACACAAAATAAATGCATATTTACATTTAGTAAAAAATTTTGTGTACTTTTCTTCCCATAAGAATCATGTTATTGTTATGACTCATTGTGTTATGTAGGGTGGCTATAAGTTAACAAGGAATTGAAGACATATTTACCTAACTACACTTACCCCACCTAGATTAAGTTTGTAAGATGATTTGAAATATTACCTCCTCTCATTCATCCATGTAATACAATCACTTAAATAATTGAAATTAACTAGTTTTCATTAATCATAAAAGATCATAATTATATTGGTATAAAATAGTATATTGCAATGTCGATGTTAATATATATATATTATATTTGTCGAAGGAAAATATATAGTAATAGTTCATGTTAGAGCATCATACCACCTATTACCATGGTCACATACACCTAGGACATACTTTTATTTGTTTTGTATTTATGTCATATGGTCCAAACCTTGGTTATGCTGGTCTAGCAATGCATTTGTATGTTTTGGACTCATTAATGCACCCAAGCACCCTCGTTTGACCATTTGGAGACACATGTGCCCTTATTTATGACTTCTTAGTCCTTGGTGCGCTCCCCTTTCTTTAAAACATGGAAAATAGTTGACTAGAGGCTCCCATGCATGGTATTTGGGTGTTTTTGGTTCCTTTGGACCATTTATTACTGCCTGGAGCCACTCCCACTCACCCATGCACTCCACCACACCTATCCTAGCCTCATTTATGTCCTAGCATGCTCTAGATACGTTCACACAGGAATTCGTGACTGTTTGAGGTGGCTTGGGAGCTCATTCGTCCACCCAGGGGGGTTTGAGGTCCAATCTAAGCCTGCCACATGTATGCATCCAATTTTCCTCTAAAGGCTAAATATTTATCTTATTGTATTATAAACATGTTCCAAATATATTTACATGTTGGACAGTCATAATAAACTCTGTTATTGGCACCATTTCTATGTGTTAATTTCACTCTTTTCACTATTTTTCTGCATAATTTGTGAATATCTTGAGTTGTGAGGATTCCCTTAGCTCCTAGATCTTGTTGTGAATCATATACATGGTATAAGAGCTATTTGGATCTATAAATAAAATCCAGAGCGTTTGAGTTACTATCTAGGGTCTTTTTTCTAGAAAAAATCGAATGTTTGCATTGGAGGTAGTTCCAGTGTGTTTGTCACTCAGTACACAAGTAGAAATGGAGTACAGTCATGTATTTCTTACCCCATTCAACTATTTTGAATGGAAGGACGAAATGGTTATCCAACTGAGGTCGAAAGGCCTCTACAGATTCACCATGGGGACTGAGACCGATCCCAACTATGCTGTAGAAAAATCAAAGTACTTCAAAAGACTAGGTGAAGCATTCAGGATGCGTTGTCTTGGTGTTTCACATGATATTCTCTTCCATGTAGAAAGTATTACTATACCCAATGAAGTATGGCTCAATATCGAGACATGTTTTTGGAAGACTGATGAGATGAGAGGATACCAACTCGAAAATGAGTTGATCTCCTTGAGCCCAACTCACTTTGAGATGATCCAAGATTTCTTAACAAAGTTCAAATCATTGATGCTTCAGTTTAAATAATGTGGCATTGAGAAGAAAGAGGAGTATACGATCTTGTCCATTCTTTTGAATCTAGGCCCTGAGTACTTAGTGTTTTCCTCCACATTCCACTCAAGCAAGCTAACACCTCAAAATTGGAGGATGTCTCCACTGGCAGACTTCATGGAGTCATTGAATCAAGAATAAGACAAGTTGGTGCAAATGGGTACCATGAAATTCACTAAGGATCAATACCTTGTTGCAGGTGTTTTGAATCAAGCCAAAGGTAAGAAGAAAGACAAAGATTCAAAGCAACAAGAGAAGAAGAAGCAGGAGAAGCCCAAATCTTCACATGGGGTTTCGAATCCTAGCAAGGACAAAGAGAAGAAAAAATTCACTTATTGTCACAAAGGTTTGTGTCTAGAGAGTGCATGCATGAAGAAAACCATTGACATGATGGCGCAAATGTAATGCCCCGGTTTTGACCCCGTTACATTAGATGTATATGATGTATATATTGTAAATGATCATGGTGTGGAGCTAAAGGCCAAGGCCCCACCATTGATCGGTCATGTTATGTTTTGGATTTAAATTTGTCACCGATGGTATATCGGGGCATGCGGCATATATTATGTTGGTCATCATGTAAATATGCATCTATAATTAATTAAATGAACCCGACCAGCAACGATCGCGACAACTAAAATGAGAAAAGGGCATGGTTTTTCCCAAGGATAAGGATGTGGGGGAATTTGTCAAACCTGGGCCAATGGGGTGAAAATCCATGTGTCTTCTTAACTTGTTTTATCCCAACCACTTTCATTAAGAATGGCTGGTGGTGGTTGAGACAGTTATGGTCTTTAGGAGTGGGGTGGCAGGACTGTCAGTCCTCACCCACATGCACACTCCACCATGGTTGACTCCACAATGGCAAAAACGCTCACGCACTTGCAATTCGCGTCCCCTCCATTGCTGTGCATTCTCACGCAGAGGGATTCTTTCCCGTTTTTCATCTTCACGCACAGGATTTTGCTGGATTTACCCACGCAGTAGTTTTCTTTTGCGGATTTGTGAATAGTGAGGCCGTATCCTTTACTCACAGGCTGATTCGTGGGTTTTGCATTGTGGTTGTTCACGCACCGGTCGTGAGACTGTAAATTCATCCCCATTGTGGTCTGTGTACATTTTTCCCAGCAGCATTGGTTGTGCCAAATGGGTCATTGTTCCCCATGTCATTGGTAATATGTATGCTGATGCGTTTTGGAGCTGTGGTGTTTTCCCCCTGTTGGAATTGTGTTTGGTGTTGTGTTTGGGACTGTGTAATTTCGCTGGGGAGTCTTTTTCCTATTTAAGCTGTGACAGTTAAATTAATTGCTTGAGTGCAATGGTTGGTCTTCGGATTGTGAGAGGAGTAGGGATGTTGGCTTAGATTTGCTTGATAAACCTAGTGGCTGGAAACCACACAGACAGAGCTAGAGGGCTGGCCTTCTTCTCCATCACCCCTGAATAGCACTGGAAGGGAATGCAGGGCCTGAGGGACTGTGTAGCAGAGAAGGGAATGATTCCTTGTGTTGGGTGTGTTTAGGTGTCTTAGAGGTTAGGATAGTTCTGGTGTGGGTGTTCTTGGCTCGGTAATGAGCTCACTAGCTTAGCAATTTGCCTTCTCCAGCCCCCTAATGGCTTGATAAACCCAACTCTGTTGGCTTGGCTGTGTGTTTTGAGTGTCCTTGGCTACGTGTAAGCCTGCTGTTCCCTAATTCCTTGGAGAATCATGCCCAGCTCGGGGGTGGCAGCGTTGCTGAGAGATTAAGGAGCTCGCTGGCCTATGGTTGGGTGGAACGTTGCAGCGACGTAGCTGGTTGCGGATTGACTTCTTCATAAGATAAGCGATCTTGTCCAATTATACTTCTGCAACCTTGATTCCTGTTAATGATATGATGAACATGTTTAAAATGAATGATTGTGTGAATGCATGTTGATTCCGCTGTGCAAGATGAATAATTATAGCTGTGTATGATAAACAATTGTGTTTATGCATGTTATACTGCAATGCATTTTCTTTCAGCATTTTGTTTCTGGAAATTTTATGCCTGTACATGTTCATGGGGCTCTTAGCCCGGGTGTTTGAAGCTTGTAGTCACGTCCTCCTTGCTGGTCGGAGGCATGGGGACATGACAACAAATCCTTAAGAAGAACAACATCCCGCCGCCAGAAGGCGCAAGGAAGAAAGAGGGAGATTCAAGCTCTTAAAACAAGGAAAGATGCCATGATTTGGTTGTAGGATCTTCAAGCTATTCTTCCTTCATCTTAGATTCAGATGAATCAAGGCACATGGATTCCATGCATGATTCCTTCTCGGCCCTGCATCCTTACAGTGGTCCATCCATCCTCATGGGTGATGATTTAGAGATCCAAGCCAAAGGGGTTGGCAGGATCGATCTAGAAGATGGGTACTTCAACATTGTGTTTTGTGTCCCTGATATTGCAGCAAACCTACTCTCTATCTATAAAATAACACACATAGGTATATCCAAGAGAGTAGCATTTAAGAGAGAGTATTATAAATATCTACAAGCCAATTTGTTGTAGTGGGTTTTGTTGACCATGATTCGAGAATGTACAAATTCGTTCACTTCCTTCCATACTCCCAAGGGAATGTGATCCTGTCACATGACAATGAGACAAGAAATTCGTGGCATGAGAGGTTTGGAAACCTCAATTATAGGTACCTTCAAGCACTAAGCAAGGAAAGCACGATGGAAGGGTTTCCTAGCATCAAGTTTTCCAAGGGCACTTGCAAGGGGTGCATAGTGGGGAAACATGTTGAGCACAAATATGTCAAAGGAAAGGACAGGAGGGTTGTACAAGTGATTGATTTGATCCACTCATATCTTATAGGGCCTCTTCCCACACCATCATATGGAAATTCAACGTATGTGTTGACTTTCATAGATGATTTCTTAAGGTACTGCTGGGTGTATTTTCTCAAGCTAAAATATGAAGTTTTTGAGACTTTCAAAGTGTTGAAAGATTTAGTGGAGAACATGAGTGGGAATAAAATCAAGGTTCTTAGGAGTAAAAATGGTAAGGAGTATGTCAACAAGAAATTGCATCAACTTTGTGAAGAATGTGGCATCTAGATGCAACATTCTGTGGCCTACACACCACACCAAAATGGTGTTGCAGAGCGCAAGAACAAAACTCTTAAGGATATGGCTACATGCATGATGGAGGCTAAGGATTTGAATCCTAAGCTATGGCATGAAGCCATAAATTGTGTTACATATGTTCAGAACATATTTCCACATAAAGCATTTGAAGGAAAAACTCCATTTGAGGCTTGGAGTGGTCACAATCCCAATGTTTCTCATTTCACAGTTTTTGGCTCAAAGGCTTGGGCTAGAATTCCTACCGAGAATAGAAAGGCCTTGCAACCTAAAATAAAGGAGTAAATTATGGTTGTATATGCTGATTACGAAAATGGATACAATCTATTTGATCCTTCATCTCAGAAAACATTCATTGAAAGGAGTGTATAGTTTGAAGAAGAGCCCTGCAAAAGATCGAACTAGCCAAGGGGGAATGCTCACATCCTCCACTCCATGATGATGTAAGTAATGATTCTTTCTCTAATTTTTTTTATTCTTATATTGAATATGATGCTGATGACATGCATATAGATCATGCCTCACCCATAAGGCCAAAGTGGGTTGAGAATACCATACAAGTAGTTGGTGATCTTGTTGGAGATCCACTAGACTCTAGGAAGACTAGATCTCAATTTCATAATGCCTTATTTACTTTTGAATTGAATATTTCAGAGAGATGATTTATGATGGTTGGATATGATCCTCAAACATATCAGGAAGCATCACTTTACCCAATATGGAAAACAACCATGCAAAAAGAGTTCAGGTCTTTGAAAGACAATGAGACTTGGGAATTGGTTCTCCTACTCTCCAAGAGGAAACTAGTGCAATGTAAGTGGGTCTATAGGACCAACATGGATGATGATGGTTAAGATATAAAATACAAGGCCAGTTTTGTTTCCAAATTCTTCTCGCAAGTCCAAGGTGGACTCTATAGATACATTTGCTCCGGTTGTAAAGGTGGACTCTATCAGGCTAGTTTTGGCCATTAATACATCTAAGTGATGGGAGGTTCACCATATGGATGTGAAGGGTGTTTTTATTCATGGTGATCTTCATGAGGAGATTTATATGCAATATCCTGAAGGTTTCATTCATGATCCTTCACTTGTTTTCATGTTTAAGAAGTCTCTCTATGGCCTCAAGCAAGCCCCCAGAGCTTGGTATGCCAACATGGAAAATTTTCTGCTATCGCTTGGCTTTGAAAGATGAAAATATGATCCTAATGTATATTTGCAGCATGTTGGTGATTTATTGCAGGTCATATTACTATATGTTGATGATATTTTGATCATTGGAAGTTGCATTGCTGATAAAGGTTCAATTAAGTATTCATTGCACAATGAATTTTCCATGACCGACCTTGGATTGTTGAAACAATTTATTGTCTTAGAGATTGAGAAATATGATGTAGGGATCAAGGTATTCCAATCAAAGTATGCCATGGACCTGTTATTAAAGTTCAAATTGTATGAATGTAAGGCATTCAAGTTCCCATTCCTTTCAAGAGTGAAACAAGGTGAATTTGGTTCATCTCCATTGGTGGACAACTCGTTATATAGGAAACTAGTTGGGATCTTGTTGTTTATTACACACTCTCTACCTGATTTGGATTATGTTGTAGGTTTTGTTGCAATATATATCCAAGGGCCTCATGAGATCCATTGGAAGGATGTAAAAATGATCTTGCATTATGTGAAAGGAACCAAACACTTTGGGGTACACTATGCTTCTAGTTCTCCACTAGAACTACTTGGATTTACTAATTCTGATTGGGTTGGAGATTCCATTGACAAAAATTCCACTTTAGTTTATGTCTTCATGCTTGCACATGGTCCCATATTCTAGTTGTTATCCCTAAAGTTGAACCTAGACTACAGGGATTCAAGCTTAAGTAAATCTTGTTCTAAAATGTGCAAATCAATGAAATCAAATTGAGAACCAAACTGATATGCAATCAAAGCTATTGGAAAAGTTATACAATTATCAATGAACTAGGCTGGTATAACATAAAAGCTGTATGTAAAAGTAAACAATCATTGAAGAAGTAGGTTGGTAGGTCAATCAGAGCTACAAGAGAATCAATAGGAACTGTATAACATAAAATCAAACACAAAGTTCAATATTGAGGTTACTATGATCATAAAGTCAAGGAGTGAAACTGCCTCTGTTTTCTAAAAGTATAAGGATAATTGTATTTCACAATAAGAATTACTGCAATGGGATTTAATGGACCATATGCATAATAAATTACCAGAAAAAAAATTCATAAAACACATAGGAAAATCATCATCATGCTCATTCAAGATAGAACCTGTTACTGAAGCTGTAGAGTATTTATGTTATACAGACAGTGCTCAAAATTGGGCTTGCATTACTCCAAAAATTTCCAACCCTGAGTCTCCTCCTATGCCCATAGGCTTACAATGACTGAATAGCTTTAGAAACAAAACAGATTTGTTTTAGATCCTACATTCTTGCTAACTGAACCTAAGATTTTTCTATGAATCATCCCTACTCTCCTTTCCTACAGCAATGTTGATCTCAACCTGCAATAAACAAACTCAGACTTCCCCATCAGATCCTGCAATTATGGCCACCTCAGAGTATTATCTCAACGTGTTGTGTGAAGGATATGGTATCAATGACTCCTCGACTCAAAAGGTCAGTCAATGGCCACATAGGAGGATACGTTGTTGGTGGTGATGCACCATCAAACAGTTCCAGTGCCGTGTGGCATCATCTAGCATTTTTCCTGCCATAATAATCTTTCTTGAAGACACGTGTTCAAGAGCGTTGAGGTAGGAGAATGCGTCTCTTCTTTGAGCATAACCTTGTCCATGATATCGGCCTCTTCACACGACCTTCTCCATGATATAGTTCTCTTGCATAAATCTTCATGCGGCCTCTCATTCACAGTCCACCTTCTCACAAATATTGTATGGTAACATCATTAACACGACCACAACATTTCACAGATTTGGAATGCCTATCTTCAGACGCTCTTTCTCTGCTCGCCTTCTCCAAACAGAACAACATCTTAACAAATGGGTTCCTTTTAATGAGGTCATCTTTAGACTCTGGCTTGGATCTTTGACCCACCATAGAATCCAAAATATACTTATTGGATACAAACTGCGACACACACTTACTTGACCGCTTCTCAAAAGGAGTAATAGGACCAGGACTATTTAAGACTGTTGACCTCTGTTTCCCATTAGAAAGCCTTCTATTTGTAGTGGGAGTTTTAATAACAGAGGATGAAGACAATGCATCTGGTGTATTTTGCGAAGTGGAGACAACTGTTTGTCGAACTGGAGTCTGCAGCAGCTTCTCTTCATTACTTTTTTGTTCATCATTCAGAAGCCTGTCAATGTCGTTACTAGAATAGAAGTGCAAATCTGTTTCTTGTTTAATAAAAGATTATTTTTGCTCATTTTGCAGATGTTGACAGAAACCATCCATTTGAGAGCTTTGTACCTTAGAGCCATCCAGTTTCATAGTAAACCTCCCAACTTGACACCAACTTTGAAGGCTTCACCCCGAAGTTGATGCAAAATGCAGTGCACTTTTGTAATATGTCTTCCTTGTCCTCCAGCGTGAACCTATTTTGGGTAAACTCTGCTTTGATTTGTTGATCCATAAGGGCGTGAAAACAGTAAACAAGAACCTTTTCTTTTACTCGAGCAACAAAGAAGAATGATTGAAAACTGTGAGCTTTAACAAATCCATAATCATAGTTTTTGAAATAGCTTGAAGTGGTTTGTAGCATAGTAAAATCAGCTAGGGCACAACCTCCCCTGCCAACCACTACGTGTATTGTTGCATTGAACGTACCTGAATAGTGAGACCTTTCAAAACTCACACACACGTTTTCATAGATTGGACATGTTCGCTCATAGCTGTGAACATGACCATAGAAGGCAAGGTCCACCTTATACTTCTGCCAGATTTTTTGCAGTATCTCTCTCCCCATGGGCTCTTCAAATGCTCCCTCCTCAGCATACCAGGAGGCTGGAGAGTAGCCCAGAACATGGTGAGCAATAAAGATAAGTCAGGGCCTCTTATGTCTATCGGTAGATGCAAAACATTCCTCAATGAACTTGTATTGCTCTGTTCCCTCTTGCCAATCGTGTTCTGAATCAATAATACAGAAATGGAACATGCCATAGTCAGTAGAGTACCAAAACTTGGCCTTGTTATTTGTAGGCACATAAAACATGGTTTGAGCTAGGACACCACATTCTCCACCTTATAAAAAAAAAAACCTATATTTGGCCAATCACGCTTATGGTTACCACTGGCTATCATGTAAGGAACATGTGAAGAAATCAAAGGCTCTTCATAAAAGAGGAGCAGGTCCTTTCTCTCTTTGTGATGATTCCATGTTTCCACCATGGTGTGCTGCCAGAAGGCCCTTCAAACTGAGTGGTCACTTTGACATTTGAATGCTGCCATAAACAAAAATTTGCTAGAGCAGATATGATGATAACACTAGTCAAGTAAGAAACTTCACACTATATCCCTTTCATCAGCTGAGACCGAGTACAGAGGAGCAGTGAATGCAACTACATAATGTGTATGGTTTCAAGACATTCTTGAAGAACTTGGGTTTTGCACTTGATTCACCCACTATGATTTGGTGTGACAATCAAAGTGGAATCAATATTTCCATTGATCCAGTATAGAGAAAGAGGACCAAGCACATTGAGATACACATGCACTACATCCGGAGCTTGGTGCATGAGGAGGTGATATCATTGGATTATTTGTTAGAATTACGAATATTTGATGGTAGAAATAATTCTATAAACAAACTAAGAATATAAGCACACAATTAAGCTCACTTGGAATTGGAGAGAATTAGAATAAGGAGAGAAGAAGAGGAATAATGAACACACATTAATGAATGATCAATAAATGATATTTGATATATTTAAAATGGTAATACATCCTTATAACTGATATTTGATATGATGGAAGATAACTCATTGTTAGCTCATAAATCACACTTCTCAAATATGATAAACCCCCATAGGTGGCTAAAGAACTTTCCTAATCTATCAAGGACCTCACAAATTAGAAAAATCATGAGTGAGTTGTCAATAGTGAAGGAAATAATTGCTCACCTTGGAATATGGAGAGAAAATAATGAAGGGTGAGTTGGCAACAAAATTTGTCAATTTCCTAGTTAACTAGCTTTACCCTTATCCATGAAAAAGTTGGATAAAGCAGAATAAAGAAGAATCTGCAGGAAAACGCAGTTACTATTTTTGGGAGTCAATAAAGTGGTCAAGATCAACCTAGAAGGGGTATATATAGCACGTGTTAACTTTAAGGTGCAAGTGGATGACAACTAATTAAGCTAGTGGGTATATAATTAATCAAATAATGATTAATTATTTTATCCTAAGTATTGAGTGGGTTATTATATTCCCACACCCCCATTTAATTCTAAATTTATGATGATATATCATAAATATATATGCATATGGATGCATATAGTGACCAAAAACAAGGCTATGGTCACCCTTTAACAATTACTATGTCCAAAAAGATGAGGAAAGCGACAAAACCACATGGGGAAAATACTCCCTCAAGAAATGACATGGGAGGAAAACCAAAAATGTTGAAATCCTGTTGATGCTACTCCAAACTAAATGCTTATTTTTGGAGGAATATTCTTCTTGGGAAGAAGAGAAATCTGCTCACCTAGATAAAAAACAACTGTAGGATGGAAATTGGGTCCATGTAGAACAATTGAGATCCAATGATGTGAAAGATATTGAGAGTTGTAATCAAATCCAAGATTATATGATGAATTGAAATTAGAACCAATAGAGATGAAATAAGCTCCAGATAGGTGAAATAATTGTCCAAGTGAATAAATAATGTCTCCCTCTTCATTTACATAGAGAGGATATGTGCAAGTGATCATGTAGGAATAGAGAGAAGCCATAGGATCAAAGAGTGCGACTACATGGGATCCATGGGTTGATCTAGCTTCTAAAGAATCCAAAAGATCACATATAAGCATATCAGTAGAGTCATGGTAATACATTGATAATGAATCCTCTATAGTAGAAGTATGAAAGGAGGAAGGAAGGATATGTTCAAAATATTCAAAGAGGCTCTGAGGATTGATGCCAAGAACAAAGGAGGAGATGTAAAAGCACATGATATCAAGTATGGTAAGTGGAAAGACACTAATAGGACTTGATATGGCTAAGAAAAAATTGTAAAATTCACTGGGTTGCGTACCATCAATGAGAGAGCGATGCACAAAGTGTGAAGGATCTGGCACATAGATCTCAGAATCTAATATAGAAGACATATAGAATAATGAATGTGTGAGTGAATCATCATCAATAACAACAAAAACTCCATCTGTCACTTCTTTTTCATCATAAATATCTTCAAGAGACACAAAAAAAGTTTGCTCTTCAATATTTTCTTCTTTATTGAAGGAGGAAGCATTCGAATAAAAAGGGTAGCAACAACATGAACTGCATGACAAAATTCTTCATCATAAATAACTTTATCAAAGAATGTAGATGCCAAGACATATTGATAGAGAGCACATGAGGAGATGCTAGGTTCATTCCATGCTTCATATTCTACTTCCTGCATACCAAAATCTTTGTCCAAATTGTTCCAAAGCTCAAATGGATACTCAACAGAATCTATGAGATTGTGTACATTTGGAGACATTCCCAAACACATAATTCCATAAGCTCTATCACAATTATTTATACAGTAAATATTCTCTTCATAAGACTCAGGTTCACTCAAAACACCAATGGAGACATCAAAGAGACATTTCCTCTTCAAGTATGCGCTCACCTTGGGCTTCCAATCAACATAGTTGAAAGGATATAGTACAGGAACTTTCGAATCCATATTGAAGTTGTTGCAATTGAAAATAAACTTGCAAATATAAAATGGAGAATTAATTGATGAGCTCCCAAAGCTCTGATACCATGTTAGAATTCTAAATCCTCGATGGTAGAAATAATTCTATAAACAAGCTAAGAATCTAAGCACACAATTAACCTCACTAGGAATTGTAGAGAATTAGCACAAGGAGATAAAAAGAGGAATAATGAACACACATTAATGAATGATCAATAAATGATAATTGTTATTATTACAATGGTAATACCACCTTATAAAGGATATTTGAGTTGATGGAAGACAACTCATTGCTAGCTCATAAATCAAACTTACCAAATATGATAAACCCCCATAGGTGGCTAAAGCACTTTACTAATCTATCAAGGACCTCACGAATTAGAAAAAGCATGAGTGAGTTGTCAAGAGTGAAGGAAAGACTTGTTAATCCTAGAATTTGGAGAGAAAATAATGGAGGATGGGTTGGAAACAAAAGTTGACAGTTTCCTAGTTAATTAGCTTTACCTTATCCACATAAAAGTTGGATAAAGCATAATAAAGCAGAATATATAGGAAAGAGAAGTTACTAATTTTGGGAGTCAATAAAGTGGTCAAGATCAACCCAGAATCAGAAATAAAGCATTCATGGGGTATAGATGGCATGTGTTGACTTTAAGGTGCAAGTGGATGCCGATTAATTAAACTAGTGGGTAGATAATTAATCAAATAGTGATAATTATTTTATCCTAAGTATTGAGTGGTTTTATTATATTCCCACAATATTGCCCATATGCAGAGAAAAGTACTTACATTTTCACCAAGAGATTCACAGAGAATACATTCACCTATCTGAGATCGCTTCTTAGAGTGGGTGACCCATGGTGATGACTGATATTCACATTCATATTTTTCTCCATTTCCATTTTAGAGGGGAGGTTTTGTCCCCATGAGGTTTTTCTCCTTACCTAGGTTATATGGAAAAATAATTTTTTGTAAGAGGTGACTTAAAGCTTAGTTTCCAAGGCCTCAATTTTTGTGATGTAATTACACTAAGTCAGGATTAAGTGGGGTGTTAGAGAATCATACCACCTAGTAACCTGGTCACATACACCTAGGACACACTTTCATTTGTTTTGTAGTTATATCATATGGTCCAAACCTTGGTTATGTTGGTCTAGCAAGGTAGTTTTGTCGTTTTGGACTTATTAATGCACCTAAGCGCCCTCATTTGACCATTCCAGAGACATGTGCACCCTCATTTATGATTTCTCAGTCCTTATGCTCCCCTTTCCTTAAAATATGGAAACTGGTTGATTAGAGGCTCCCATGCATAGTATTTGGGTGTTTTTGTCTCCTTTGGACAATTTATTGTTTCCTAGAGCCACTCCCACTCATCCATTCACTCCATGATACCTATCCTACCCTCATTTATGTCCTAGCATGCTCCATCTATGTTCACACAGGAATTCATGACTGTTTGAGGTGGTTTGGGAGGTCATTGGTCCACCTAGGGGGGGTTTGAGGTCCAATCTAAGCCTGCCACATGTATGCATCCAATTTTCCTCCAAAGGATAACAATTTTCTCTTATTGTATTATAAACATGTTTAGACATATTTACATGTTGAACAGTCATAATAAACTCTCTTATTGGCACCATTTCTATGTGTCCATTTCACTCTTTTCACTATTTTTCTACATAATTTGTGAATATCTTGAATTGTGAGGATTCCCTTAGCTCCTAGATCTTGTGTGAATCATATTTTCACATTTCACACTTGTAAAATTCATTTGAATTTAATTAATTTACAACATTTTCATAAATTCCAATTATTTAGTTATTTGGAAAGGCCTGTTTAAATCTCTTTCGATCTTGAAGAAACAATCGAGCTGGAAAATCAGAAGGGGTATACAAGATTATATTGGCATAGATCTAATAGTTGGAATTGGGGGAAATTTACAGCTTTCCCAATAATTAGTTTATGTTCTTCACTCTTTGAATATATAGGTTCTTTCCCAAGTGTGTAGATAGGTGAACTCCATTTCTTCATCGTCTTATTGGTATAATTCTTTAGATTTGGGATTACTTGGTAGTTCAATAGAAGAACGTGATAAGTATGTTTCATCTCTTAATTATGTCAGCATCAGATTATCTAATGAAGAGGACAAAGTGGTTAGGGTCTGGGAATATTCAAATGGTTTATTATAGATAAAAAGACAAATGATTTTATTATAGCTGAAAATGTTCAAACCTCTCCAAAATGGTGGGCATTGAAAATATTGAAATGGAAGAATCCTTCTAAAGTAATATGCTTTGTGTGATTATGTTTGGAAAATCAAATAATTACATGTTATAATCTCACTAAAAGAGGATTTTGTGGACTGGGTGTATTTCGACTGGGTGTATTCCCTCTCAGTTTTTCTAAAAATGAAACAATATCTCATCTTTTTGTTACTTGTTCTTTCTTTAGTCATGTTTAGGAGATGTGTAGTGGGATTTTAAACTTCATAGATAATTGGAAGACGATTAGTTTTTAGGAAAGTATGCTTGTTTGGTTCAACAAAAAGATTACTTTTAAAGAACTCCCTCTTTTTGTTATTTGGGAAGTATGTAAGTCCACAAACAAATGCATATTTGAAGATAAAAACACATCATTTTCACAGGTTTTTTACAGAGCTATCAGCCTTTTTATTTACTATCACAAAATCAAGAAGACGTTAAGACACAAGAATCTGATTCAGCCATAGTTTGATGGTTCTATTTTGGTGGGGTTTTTTGATGGAGCCCTAAAAAATGGTTTATGTGGGGCTTGGATGATCCTTAAATTAAAAAATATCATCTTATTAAGCTCAAATTTGGTGTTGGTGCAAGTACTAATACAAAACCATAGTTTTTAGCCTTATGGGGCCATCTATGGTTTTCTAAGAAAATGGGATTTCAATTTCTTCAAATTGCTGATGATTCAAAGACAATCGTTGATTGGGCCATTGGTACTTCCAACCTATACCTTCTTCATCTTTCTCAATGGATGAGTAGGATAAAGGTATTGACATAGTTTTTCTTTATGATATCCTACTCTCATATTTTCTAGGAATTCAACTTTGATGTTGATCATTTATCTAAGGAGGTAGTCAAATCTATGACCAGTATTATGCATTTTGAGGAAATCGTTAATGACCTTGTCATTGACAAAGGAATGGTCTCTCTCTTCTAGTTATTTTCTACTTCTTTCTTTCTTTTGGAGTCGATGAATGCTTCTTTCTAACTGAGTCAAGAAGTATTTTGATTAGAACTTTTTGTTAGTATAAAATTAGTTTGTATCAGTTGTAATGTCTCTAGTGTGTCTATTGAAGTGTTTTTTTGAAGAGTTATGATCGCTTAGTTTTGGAAAAGATGTATGAATCCTCTAATAAGGAACGGTGTAAATTTGATTCTAACTTGAATAAAAAGTTACTTTTCGACTTGAATTTTTTCTTATCAAAAGCTTATTTCATACTTGATAGAAATATATGAAATGACTAATTTCATTTAAGTTGAATAAAAAGTAAAAAATCACGATATTGACAACTATTTCTAATTTGAATACCACTAAATGCACTATGAGAAAAAATCATCAACATGATAAATAGGACATCACTTTCTTATATGATAATATGTTATTATAACTATGACATCACTTTATTATATATAAATATGTTACTATGTTATTATTAAACAAATTTAAATTTGAATTTAATAGTTCTATCGAATGAAGAAATGAAGAATCCACAGGCCTTAACTGTTTCACACAATTTTTCCACTAAAACATGGCATCGTACACATGCCAATAAAAGTTTTACCAAATTTGAATTTAAACTTTCATTCCCATACTCTTATGCACTGTAATGTCCCTTTTTTAAATTTTTACTAAAATGCCCAATTTTCCAATTTTTCACAATTTTTGTTCTTGGCTAGTCTTAGTGTCTTGGTCTCCAAATTGGCTCGACTGCTCCCAAATATTCAAAGAAGGTGTATGAATGATATAATAACTTAATTATTATTTATAGCGATGTATTATGGCCCTCAAATCACTTCTAAAATTTTGTACTAAATTCTGAACAAGATAGATGATTTTATTAGCAATTTTGGGGCTCAAATCCCCCCCGGGTAATTGCTGGAATGGCCTCCCAAATGTATAGAAACCCACTAGAATTATAAAATTTATGAAGGGAATGTGTAGAGGAAATAAAAATGGACTCATGTTCTGAACTAATTGAACTCCCATGTTTATTATCACTTCCTTCAATCAGATATATAAAAACTAGTTTTGAACCCTTGGGGAAATGAGATGCAATTTAATCCAATGGTTATGGAATTCGACCCAATGGACACAAAATATAAGTTAATGAATATTAAACCTAAAATATTCTTCAGTGAAATTCCATTCATGCATGAATAATCAATAGTTTACACAACCATTCAAATCTACCAATATTATAAGAGTTTGCAACCAAGAAGTGGGAAATGGCACTGTTTCTTTATTACTGATCAATAATACATAAAATATCTTGGAATTTAGACCTAATAAATATATGAATAGAGAGAGTAGAGTATTTAAATCATGATGAAAAATTATGGAGCAATATGAGCTCCCTCAAAAATATAAATGGTTCACCAAGTGCACCTCACTCCACTGGGATGAAATATGGTGAACGAATGTGAGATGGGAGGGGGAATGAGCTGAATCCAAAAGTGTCCATGAGATGTTGTAGCTGCACCTGTATATTATAACTCCATTGAATCTCCTTGAAATACCTGAGTTTCCTCTCCAATCACCAATTAGGATGGGAATTTTTCACCCTCAAAATTGGCTCAAGCATGAACTAGTCACTCACTAGCTCTCTCTCTTCACAACAACAAATTTCACAACTAATAAAAAATATCCTTCTCATGGTTGATCCCCATATTTTATAAATATTAATGGTCTCATCAGCTTCCAAATACATCCATAAACCAAATCCAAGTCGAATTGGTGTGGCTTCTCATGCTATTCCATGTTGCCTCTCTCTTCACCTTCCATCTTCTCCCAAATTGAGTAGGAACCCATTGGGATTCTCCAAATCACATAAGAGATCTATTAGATCCTATATTTCAACTTGATATGTTAGAGATGTTAGATTTCAGCATTCAGATCTGAATTGTGTCATAACTGTCATAGAATCTCCACCATTGGTGTCATAGATGTCATAAGTGTAAGGGGAATGTAGCAAGTGTCCGTGAAACTCCTCATTTGGCTCTTCCTTTCTCATGTAAGTTACATTTGATCCCAAATAGACCTATGAAGTATATGGGCAAGTATATTGAAATTATAACCCATCCAAAACATTAGGATTTCCATAGATTTGACATTGCAAGAGGTGGATGCCATTTAACATAGGAATTCTAGCTTGAGTGGGCCCCATAGTCTCCATTTTTCCTAGACATTTAATTTTTCAGTTGCAATCATTTAATTGAACTTATTAAATAAATATTTTATTCCTTATAATTTCTAAACATAATTTATTATATCCCTTATTAACTTCCCAATGTTTCCACCCAACCTAGGGAACTAGTAGGATTGATGAAATTTTCCCACTATGCAATTATTTTAAAATGGGGACATTACAGTCCTCCCCACCCAATATTGTTTGTCCTCAAGAAATTTCAGATTTGGATGCTGAAAAACATTCTCCTCTTCCCATGTGGAATCTTCACTTGGTAGATTCTTCCATTGCACCATGTATTCTTTGATTGTCCTGCTCCTCAATCTTCTCTCCCTTGTCTTCAAAACCTTTTCCGGAATAAGTGTGAGATGTCCTTCATCATCCAAAGGAGGGAGTGCATCTGAAATGACAATTTACTGACCAACATATTTCTTGAGACAAGAAAAATGAAATACATTATGATTTTTACTCCCTTCCGGAAGTTCCAACTCATATGCTACTTCTCCAATTTTTCGGATCACCTTGTAGGGCCCATAGTATCTTGGCTTTAAATTTTCTGCTCCATTATTTTTGAGAGATGCTTGTTTGTATGGATGCAACCTCAAATACATTAAATCATCAACCTGGAAATTAATTTCCTCTCTGTGTTTATCTACATATTGTTTTTGCTGATTTTGGGCCACTTGAAAATTGTCTTTTGAAAGCTTTAAAGTTTCTTGGCTTTCTTCCACCCAATATTTAGCTTTTGGAGCTCTACTATCACCAAATACCATATCAAGAAATGTAAGTGCATCATAACCATATAATTATCTACAAGGAGACATTCCTATTTTTTATCCAACTTTTTGTACCATAGTTGAGTTACCTGAGGAGCCACCAGTTGACAGACTTGTTCAAAGCCTGATTCCAGTGTATCAGTTGATCCATCTGCTTGTCTAGCCAATATTGGCTAGTCACTTTTTTATTTGAATAATTTTGACCATGGCCCCACGGGGTTTGTAATAAAATGTGCTAGTAGGATATTTTTGAGTGGTTCGGTCTCCTGAGACTTAGAATTTCAAATAGGGTATTCCAGGGAGTTTTTTGCCCTTGACAATTATGCTCTGCCTTCAGCCGAGTATAATTGATGAGGTTTTCTCCCACTTCCTCCAAAGATGGAATGCCTGATGTTGAATTCTGGGCCTTGGGGGGTTATTAGAGCCCAAATGAGTGTTATAAGAATACTAGACATTATTTAGATAGATCATGGTCATGTGCTAAGTCATCTGGACACATAAAAAATTTTCGAAAAAAACTTTTTCGAATTGTGAAATTTGTTTTTAAATTTTTTTTAATTACTTTTCCTAAGTTTTTTGGGTTAATTTTTCCATAAATTAAATGGAAAAAACCCGTTCGTGATACAGACTCAGAATTCAGTGATTGAAGGCTCTAACCTTAAGCCAAAAATCATTCTTGATCAGCCAACCAGTTAGAACCAGCTTTCAAATCAACAATCGGACACATAATGCCTTTTTACTCAAAAAACTCAGTTTTGAGTAAAAAAATGATTTTTATTAAAAAAAATATTATTTTGGAGAAAACTAAAACTCTCCAAATTAATCCAAATTCAGTAAAATAAAAGGATAAATGACATCTCATGGAACACTTATGATGATTGGAGTTATCATAACTCAGCTTCAGTCATCATTAAGAGAGCAATTAATTTATTATCAGTTATCAGACATGTCATCTCCAGTTAAAGATGAGATGGAGAGCTCTCATTGGTCCGGTGATTTGATCGAGGTGAAGATTGAAGCTTACACAATTAGTAGGCTTCCCAGACCTAACAAATTAGGTTTCCAGACCTAGCAGGCAGCTTTCCCATGCAGCAGGGTTTGTTTTTTGGTTTTAGGGTTTTAGCACTCTCTCATTTGTTAAATAGAGGCAGCTTTCCCATGCAGCAGGGTTTGTTTTTTGGTTTTAGGGTTTTAGCACTCTCTCATTTGTTAAATAGAGGCTCTTTCAGCTCTATTGAGGATGGATTTTTGTGTAGAGAAACTCTGGTGAAACTTTTGTAATTTCTTGTTGCTTCTATGCAACCATTGGAATAAAATGAAGGATTTGGAGGCTCATGTGGTGTGATTCTTTGGATGATTGCACTTGATGGATGAGGTGATGTTGTTTTAATGCTTTTCTTTCTTGTTTATTTGAGATTATGATGTTATTCTTAGAAGGCTTCTGTAAGCACATAAGAATAGGTATTTGCGGTTTGCAAGTTAGCTGTTTATTGATTTACTTCTAGAATTTGAAAAAGAGCATTGTTTTATTCAGTTGTAGTTCATGCTCTTCTTTATTTCAATTTGTGAACAATACATGATCTAATATTTGTATGGCAAGTCTATGAGTGTTATTTTGTAGATCCTTCCATCCAACCAAGCAAAGTTTGAGCTCAACTGCATCTTCTTCTCTTGGAGTCAAGTACGCTTTTCCGGTAATTGCATGCTTCATGAGATACATGTGCTTTAAAAATATCCACAGGTTTGACCATTCTCTCCTTGCTCTTATTCATCATTCAAATTAAAAAATCTTTATTTTCTTGGGATTAGGGCACGTTTGGGCTAAAGTGAAAATTCATTCACTTAGAATTTGCCCCGGTTGGCTGCCCTGTGCTTTATTTTCATCCTTTTAGGCCTTTTATTTGCAGCCTTTCCTTCCCTTAGTTTGCTGTCCACTTTTCCCCACTTTTTGCACTTTTGGACAGCCCTCTTTTGCCTCCTTTTTCCAATTTTTCCAGCCCCTTTCCATCCTCTTTTTGGGCCATATTTTGGGCTGTATTTGCATCCTTTCCTTCCTTTTGTTCACTGTCCACTTTTCCCCATTTTTACCCTTTTGGACAGCCCTCTTTTGCCTCTTTCTTTCCACTTTTTACAACCCTTTTCCATCCTTTTCTTCAACTATCTTTTGGGCTGTACTTTCAGCTTTTTTCACCCTCATTTTGCAGCCCTCTTTCTCTGATTTGTAGCCCTTTTTCTCACTTAGTTTCCAGCCTTCTTTTGACTTGCCTTTTGCTCTCTTTCCACCCCTCTTTCACCCCTCTTTCCTTGCCTTGCCTTTTTCTTGCCTCTTTTATTCCTTCTTCTTGGTGAGTTTGGGTAAATGTTTTAAGCTAGTTTATAGATTAAATTTCAAGTTATTTTTTATCAACTAATATCATAACAAGTGTGTGTCTAGAGCTCTTAGATTGCAGATAGGTGAAGGAGAGCGCAAAGGCCACAAATGAACAAGGAGTGCAAAAAGAACAAAAAGACTGCTATCCCCCTTCTTGCATCCCCTTCTTTCCCCGTTATTACAAGAAGCAAAGAACACATCATCATTGTTAAAGATTAATAAAAAGAGCTGAGTGGGAGGAAGTCTCCTTCCTTTTCTACTTCCCCTATTTTGGGGAAGTGTGTCTTGTGTTCATTTTCATGATTTAATTAGTATATTTTTCCATAAGCAATTAGTTTAGTTTTTTTATTAGACTTAGTTTCATTCTTACTAATTGCTAGATTCATCATTGCTTGTTGGTATCTTGTTATAAATTGTTAAATCATAAGAAGAACCAAAATCTCTTGAATCTCACAATAAGGTGGATCAAGAGTGCTCTCTGTCGAAGAGTTTTAATCAACCACCTTTCACATTAATTATTGTGTTTGTTTAATTGAAATCATCCATAAGTAAGACTCTTGAACTTGCAGAAACACAAGTCAAGAGCACTCTCTATCGGAGAGAACCTTAGGTTTGCACAACCCCTGCATTAGTATCATCTAGATTAGCTAAGTCTCTTGAACCACTGTCATAAGACGAGGTCAAGAGTGCTCTCTGTCAGAGAGTTTTAATTAATTAACTTAATAAAATTTGCAACTCACACCCCTTTAATTAATTAACCCCCCTCCCTCCTTGCCGGAGTATGCTCTAACCGATCCTAGATCGGAGTACCCAGAAACGGCACTGGATCTTTAAACCCCGCAAGAGTAACCTAATAACACTTAAACACCCCGTAACCAACACACTAGCATTGTAGGGATTCTTCCAAAGTACTTCCTAGTAGAGGCACCGGAACCTCTTGCTGTCATAGATTCTCGACTAGCTGGTCACTTGACAATATCAGCCTGGGATGCTGGGCGGGCCTGACATGTCTTCAACAGAGGTGACTTAGAAGAGTCTCCCGGATTTGATAAACCCTTTTGTTGACACCCTAAAGCAAGACCACAGTTAAAAACTCTTAAAAATTACCAAGAGCACTTGCAAAACCTAACATTCACTGGCATCTTTTGGGATTCACATCTTTCTAAACACGAAGCATCTTCGATAATTTTACTCCATAGGCACTGGTTCCATATTTTAGCATTGTTGATAATCTGGGCCATTTGTCCATTGAATCTTTGATTATAAGTCATATCTGTGAATGCTTTATTTATTTTCGTGAATTGCTCAAATATTTCTCTATCTTTTAATTCTAGTGATAACAATGTGGATTTCCTTGTCTTGTGCTCAATTCATCATAGTAATCATCTAAAATCACAATAACTCCTAAACAAAACCCATCCGCATCTAAAAACATTTAAAACTTAACTTAAACATTGAGCCATATAAAACTCTTTGTTAGGGACTACCCCCCTTGGCTTCGTTAGGAGTTAGCCTAAACAGAGGAGCTAGGAGTAGGTGACAGTACCTAGCTCTGTGCTTGCCACCAAGGTCACACCTGTCCCACTTTTTCAAGTGAGGAGACAGCTTTCAGAAGATTTCTGCTGCTGGTGTGCAATCAACGGACAACATCTTTTGGCGCCGTTGCTGGGGACAAATATTTTTGTTCCTAGACGACCTTTGTTTCTTTTAGTTTTTTACCTTTTTATCCTTTTTGGTAGATTTTTAGTCCAATCACTCTTTGAAATTAGACTTAAGTCCACCTGGTGACTCCACTGTCAGTTAACACCTCAAGGTATTCTACTAGAAGAAATTCTGTAGGTTTGGTTGATTTCATCCCTGACCTCGAAAAGGTCTTAAGGAGGAGATTAAACAAACTATCTTCTCGCAGGATCCTTGCAAAGCTTGGATCTGAGTCTGTTTCAGACATCCACATTTTATTTCCTGAAAATACTAATACCACTGTTTTTGACATAATGTGTGAGTATTTTACTCAGCTTGACTTTTCTCAGATAGCAGGTCAACACCACCTTCTTCCAGACAAAGCTGTCGAGAAGCTCCCGATGTATACAAGCATTGATGCCATTACCTCTGCCATGCACCTCAGGAACTTTTCTAGGTGTATCAACGCTTATATAAATGATCCGATCAGCCAACATGATGACGTGTATATGAAGTTATCTGCTCTATCTCTGTATGGAAAGGCGGGCGAATGGTATAGCAATTTACCAGACAATTCCTTTAATAGTCTAGCAGCTTTCAAAACTTCTTTCACCAACAAGTTCGATGAAAAGAAAGAACCTCGGCATCAACTTGCGTCCTTGACCAACATAAAGAAGAAAGACATAGAAACAATGGACGAGTTCAATACTAGGTTCACGGAATTGTCAAATTCCATCCCTACTGAGTATGCCCCAACTAAACCAACCATCCTGGTCTATTACATTGAGGCACTTAGTGGAAAAATGCAGTACCAGATCAAAGACAAGGATCCCACTAACTTGCTCCAGGCTCAGGAGATGGAAATCAAGATTGATCTGAACATGCAGTCATCTGGTGAATCTAACCTCCACAGTTATTCAAGGTCTTGTTGCAGCTACAACAAATTTCCCAAAATTCCAAAATTTTTTAGGACCCTCCTTTAGCTTGGGCTAGCTTGATTTTATGCTTTGATTTGGTCAGGGAGCTTTCAGAAAGGGTTTCTTATGCTGAATTGGTTTACCACCTATTTACATCTCCCCCTAGCATTGGAAAAATTCCCTTTTTTATCAAGCCTTATCGTTATCTTTGAATGCCTTTGAAGCCACTCTGAATCGAAAGTTTGTTCAATTGACATTCCACCGTTGCGGAGGTATTTTCCTTTTCTTTTCCCGCCGTTGCGGATAGCTTTTGGTTTTACGTCAGAAGGTGTGGTTATTTCCTTGTCCGCCATTGCGGATGGATCTTTGCATTTGGCCTCCCCCGTTGCGGATGAGTTTGGGGTTTGATTTTCAGCGTTATTTCCGATGTATGTGTTTTGCCTCTGCGGAATATTGGTTTTGAATCGGAAGCTTTATCGTTTCTTTCGTCCGCCGTTGCGGAAGGAAAGCTGCTTCTTTTCCCTTCAGCCCTTTAACGTTTTAAGTATTTGGGTCCCACAGTTGCGGATGAATCCGTGGTTCGACCTTCCGCCATTACGGAGAAAAGTTGGCTTTCATCATCTGATCCTAAGAGCCCTCCGACGTTCAATTGTTGGTTTTTCGCCTTGCTTATCACTGTGGTCGGATTTAGGTTATGGGTTTCCGCCGTTGCGGAAGGCTTGACGTTTTACCCTCCGACCCAAAGTTGTTTCCCTTCCGATTTAAGACCCGTCGCATGTGCGAACTATTTGTATATATGTGGATAAGCAGGTTGGATTATTCTATTGTTTTGTTTTGCTTGAATTGTCGTGATCAGCCTGCGCTGTCGACCCCTCAAAGCTCGTGGACCACCGTGCCAGTACTCGCATCCAGGTGGAAGTTGAGGAAGCTCGACCACTTTCGCTTGTCAATTACGTGTCGCTGCCAGGTAGGCTTTTGGTTTCCCTACCTCGTTCTGTTCAAGGTTTTTAGTGATGTTTGCTGCGGTTGGGTGTTTTACTAGGGTTGTATCCCCTTAACCCCGTGTTACATGCGTACGGGGGTTTTTACCTATGGTTATGTTTTGTTGTAGTCGTTCCTTTGTCCGCCTTGTGATAGCACCCACGTATTGAGGAATCTTGTTCGCGGTTGGGGGAATTTTTTTTAACCTACGAAATAATTATTTTGTCCCGCAACCGTTGGTGTGCGACCATGCGCATACTCGATGGAGGTGGTGCAGGCGGCCGTTACACCGCCTACACCTAGCCTCCTTGTATGTGACGATGAAGCAAAGAGGAAGGTTTGGTGGGGGTTTTTCCTGTGGCATTTGATGTTTCCTTTTTTCGGTCGAATTTCATGTTACCCATGATATTGAATCCCAGCCTTGTTGCTTGTGCATCTCCGTGCAGCTCTTTTGTGTTCAGTTGTCTGAAACCCTAGATGGTTAAAAGGGATATGCCGCTATTGTAGTTCGTTAATTGAAAATAACATGGGTAGTGGTTTTGATGGAAGCATCGTGGGCAGAAAAGTGATAATAATACCCGCAGAGAACGAAATGTGTAGTCGAGTTAATGTAACTATTTTTCCGCGAACTGCATGAGTCTTCGTCAGTTTTTGTTAAAATGTTTGGTGTTGGAAAACATAGGCGACTAGCATGATCTGGATGCATTCAACCCTCTTCTTTGTTTGCTATGCAATAGACCAAATTGCTGAATCCTGGACCTTGCATTTGATATACATGCATTTGCTTCACGAATTGCTATCTTGGGAGACAGCACATTACGTAGTGATGTAGATTTTATGCTGGCTCAAATATGGTTGATAAATTGTTAAGTATCATGCAGCAGTAGTAGATTGCTCAATTTGTTGCACAGGACTGAGTTTGCTTCATGCTTGATATAGATAAGGCCATAGAATACGACACATTAGTTTCAATAGTTCTGATAGTCAAGGCATTTCAGGGCTGTACAATGCATGCATTTGTTGCACTGATCACTATCATATTAGACATAGGAAAAATGGCACATTGCACAGTAATGCATACTAGTTTGATTATTCAGCCCAAAGGGATTATATCCTAGCTTCATGGACTAGTTGCTATCATGGTACACATAGAAAGAATAAAATGCTGCACGGTGTCTTGTGAATGTCTGCAACTTGAATTGCTCAATGTTACAATGTTATATATGGCAGGAAGAATTCGAATCCACCATGTCCAAGAGGCAGAAGAAGAAGGCCCCTATGGTTGAAGAAAAACCAGAAGTAGAGGTTGTCACGAAAACCGAATACATATATGAAGACACTCAATGTGTTTCTAGGGTTGAGCCCGAGTACAAATGGGGTGAAATATATAGATTGATTTCCCGCAGGGAAGTTACTGACATGGGCCTTGAGGAAGAATCCATCTATGCTAACATAGAGAAATCTGCTCTCATGAAAGTTGCCACCAGGCCAGAGCTGTTCCCATGCTCTGAGGTAATTGGCTGGATTCTGCCCCGGGCAGATACAACCACAATGATTTTGGGAAACATTGAAGGATAGGGCTATGCTGCATTTAGCCTTGGATATGTGGCATTGGCTTATCACCTGCCAGAAGCCCAAGTATTCTTATCTGAAGACTGGCTGAATAGCATCAGAATGGACCTGGTGGAAACTCTTAAGAGAATGCTGTTGAAGGAAAGCATTACTGGTACAGGCCGATAAGTGAGTATGATACAACGAACTTGAGGGCTCCCTATAGATTCATAGCCTTGATGCTCAATAGAATCTTTGGGAGAGCTCATGGCAGACTCTTCAAGCTAGAGTGGATACCCATCATTTTCCATGTGGCCACCCAAGGGACAATTTTCAATTGGGCCAGCATGGTATCTAGTAGTCTTTCTTCTTGCTTGACCTCAGCCTTGGAGGGACAGTCCCGGAAAAGATCAGAATTCTATATGAGTTCAATATTTATAGATTGCATATTTTGCAACCAGCCTTTCCCTGGTCTCAGGTGCATCTGGGATAGGGAAAGAATGCCTTTTTATGCCGCTTACCGACCATTGTGGGCTCACCAGTACCATAGCCATTACAGAGAGGTCTGTGAGCATTTCATTATGCCACTGTACACACTCATTTTTCAGAAGGAGTGTGACTGTATGTCGAAAGAAGCCATGCAAGTAATAGAAGAATACGTGGATTATTACTTAACTGAAAATGGCATGTACTTCCGGATGTTTGGAGGATCAAGAACACCTTCACTACTGCCCAAATATGCAACAGATTACATAGTCCACAAGGAGGCAGTCAGACAAGTGTTCATAGATAGAATAGGCAGTTTTTTGTTCGAACATAAGAAGACTGCCTACCCTCCTTTGCCATTCAAGCTAGGAAGCTACAGATTCACCAAGGTGAAACAAGCTGCTGAATTCGTAGAAGAGTTGGAGAAGTTCCATTTTGGCGAGATGCCTTTCCGGAGAAATGATACTCACAGGAAAGTAGCTGAGCACTGTAAAGAGCATAAGGTGCATTTCGAGTATACTCACCATTTTGATAGGGAAGAATCTATCTTCCCGAATGCCCCAAACATGACTTCCTTGAAGAGAAGGTTCACGAAGAAAATTACCACCAAAGGAGGAAAAGGGGATGAACAGGCTAAGGCTGAGGAAGAAGCCAAAAGGAGGGATGAAGAAGCCCAGAGGTTGGCAAAAGAAGCTGCAGAAAGGTTGCATACAGAAGGAGAAAAAAGAGCTGCCCAGGAAGCAGCTGAGAAAGCAGAGGAAGCAGCCAAAGAAGCAGAAGAAGCAAAGAGAAAGCTCGATGAGGAGCTCCAAAAGCAAGAAGCTGAAAAAATCAAGTTGACACAGCAGTCAGATTCTGAAATAGCAGCAGGGCAGACTCAAGAGATGGAGAACCTCAAGGTTCTGACCCCTCAAGTACCTGCTACCAGCCTACCCATGGTGCCCATGCTCAAGCTGGTCCCTTTTGTGCAGGAAAAGGGAAAGGAAATCCCTGATTTCAACACTGTATATTATGATAGGGCAACAAAAAGAATAATAAAGAGGACAGAGAGGAAATTTGAGGTGGAAGGTCTACCTGGTAAAATGATAACAGATACTGCTGTTATGCTAGGAACTGACCAGGATTCGAGATTTACCCTAAGATCCGGGTACGCATTCATCCAAGCTTCAGAAGATAATATAGGCAAGATAATGATAGACTTGGAGCAATCCAAGGAATATTATACTCAATTAAAGGATACATTGAGGCACGAGAGGGTAGAGAGCAATAGGCTCAAAAGGAAATATGAAGATGTGCAACGGGAAATGGAATCCTCAAGAGCTGAAGTATAGGCCCTCCAAGTAGAAATTCAAGTCAAGGAAATAGCACAGGAGGCCCTAAAGAAAGTGCAGAAGGAATGCCAAGATCTAAAGGGTGAGAAGGGACAGCTACTGGCAAAGGTGGAGGAGCTAGAAGGACAACTCATGATCCTCTTGCAGGCCAATGATATGCACACCCAAGAACTGAGAAACGAACATCAGGAGCAGATTTCCGCTTTGAACACTGATTTGGAAGTAGCAAGAGAACAGCAGGTCGACCTTCAGCCTCTCAAGCAGCATGTATTGACCCAGAAAACCAAGATGCTGCAGCTGCAGACTGCTATTGAAAAAGAAAGGTGTAAAGTGCTGCAGATCGATGGCCGATTGGAGAAGATCCTGGAAACTGCATCCTACTTTGTGGATAGGTCCCAGGACGTCCTAGAGATCCTGACTATACAAATGGCAAGATTGGAGAACAATGAGGAATCCCGAGCAGAGCTACCAACAAAAGATTAGCAGGCCCTCAAATGGGACTATAACCTAGTGGAGTTTGCTATAAATACTGCTGAAGACTTCAAGAAGGAAGTAAAGAAGACAAAGGGATTATGCACCAAATTCTTCAAAAGACTTCTCAATACATACAACCGGTGCCAGATAAAAGCGGAGGAGAGGCTTGAAGTTTTCCCAGATCACGATGCTTTTGTGGAGCTATTGTAGAAGAGTTCCAGGAGGAAGAAGCTAAGGTGCAGGATATCAAAGCCATGGATGATCTGATCTTGAGAAGCCAAGTAGATCACCCAGTCGTCAGTGTACTTCTTCTGGAAGATCATCTCCGATTGAGTACGCCCAGGGTCGAGGCTATCAAGAAACAAGCTAAGAAATTTGAGATAAATATTCAGTTTTTAGAACCTTGTACTTTTGAAGGCATCGCTAATGAGGCTGCAGCGTGGAGGAAGTTTCTGGATAGTCAAGTGGGCCCTTCCTCATGAAGGGTCGGTCATCATTATAATTTGTAACTAATTTTTGTAAAACATTTAATAAAAATAGAACGTTGGGAGACGAGAAGTTGGGAAGCCCAAAGGTCACTTTGGGCAGCCCAACAATCTGACCCTTTTTGTATAAATGTAAAAGACTTAGAAGAAGGGAGGGGACTTTTTCCCAAGGAGACTGGTGAAGACATATTGTAAGAAGAACTATTTCCTTTTGCAATAGAAAATTACAGTTTGCCTGTTGGAGAAAGCTTAGTGGAATATTCAAATGTTGTGCTATGGATTTGTTGAAGAGGAACTATTTCATTTTTAGCTTTATGTCCATTAACTGTGAGACCGTTCTAACTCATTGAACCTATGTTCTTGTATGAATGTTTTCCGGTTTATTTTATGAATATTTCCACTATGAGTAATGTATGCTGCTTATGAAACAGTTGGTTATCTGATTGTTGAAATATCTTTAATTTTTCATGTGTTGTAGAGAAGAATATCAGCTACCTGTAATTTCTATTTATAATACATGAATAATCCACATTACTCATAAATAAATCATAGTCTGGCTCCCCGGGGATAGGTGGATAGATAGGTAGTTAAATGGATAGTTAGTTTGTTTCATTCTTGCATATGTGATGTAGATGCTTGTGAGCCTAAGACGAGAGGTAAGAACCTACGCATCACATTGTGACTGCTCTCTGCATCTCGATCACCCTGCATTGTTAATTAGGCCTATGCATTTCATACATTAAGTCAAAATTACAAAAACTCAGTGGACCAGGCCGTAACTGGTAAAGCCTTTGTTTTGTTACTTGACCTACGGTAGCCGGACCGCAAACCAGACGGATTCCCTATACCAAATAGTCAACGGGCTAGTTGGGAACGTTGATTGGGGAGAATCCCTTACTATTGCCGCCTGCGAATTTCTAGGCCTCAACAGAATTGGCGCTAGAAGGAGGGCCACCAGTGAATGGCTGGCCGTGGAAACATAGTTTTCCCAAGATTACCTTACCAGCAGATATTTGAAGCTTGTAACCTGACCCAAGTACTTACAATTTTTGGTTATACCTTTGAAGTCAGAAAGCCTATTCTCACCCTACGTTGCTCTTTGATCAGATTGTGTTCTTTTGCCTGTACTCATGGCTGGTGTGATTGTGAACCAGCCCAACCCATTACCTTCTTGGAGAGCTAGATCCCCTCTGAACGTTATGCCGCCTTTGCATAATCTGCCTCAAGCCTTTGACAAGCTGTTGCCTAAGTTTGACCTCGAGGAAAGGACTGTTGTAGATGACCAACTGAAAAGATTTTATCTAGCATTAGAGGGGCTAAGAGCCGGGGAGTATGAAGATGTGGTCTGTATATTGTTCCCGCACACCCTGAAAGGAGCAGCAAAATCTTGGAATTTTGGTTTGCCTGTAAACTCTATTCCTGATTGGGACACTTTTGAAAGGGTTTTCAGAAGTAAATATACAACCCAGAAAACTCACGCCTCCTTGATGAAAGGGCTTGGTTTGTTAAGAAAAGAGAAGAATGAGAAGGTACATATTTTCACTCAATGATTTTCAATATACCTAAAGAACTTCTCTGAAGTTGACAGACCCTCAGACAAGGTCTTAATTGAGTATTATACATCTGCTTTAGGACCTAAATTGGCTATGTTCGCTAAAATTAAAGCCAAGCCTACATTGGTAGAGACTTATAAAGAGGCAGGAAGGGTAGAAGCTGAAATGGAAAGTGTAGAAGATTACCCTGACTTACCTAAAGAGAAGAATACTGGGAGAAGAGCTGTACCACTATCTAAAGAGGATCACCCACATGAGTATCAGGGAATGCTAAAAATGATGCAGAATTTATCCAATAGAATAATAAGCCTGGAGAAAGGAAGGGAATATCAGAAAACTCATAAACCCCATTATCCAGAAAGAGAGGATAATAACCAATGGCAAGTCCCTCCCCCACATCTGCCATCAGTAAATATAACAGAAATAGGGGGTGATAATTTCTGCACTTTTCACCAGCAACCTCACTCTGAGAAGAAATGCCCTCAATGGTTGAATTCAATGTCTTTGGTAATGAATAAGTTGTTGAACTTCAAATTGACTGAAGACAGTGGTGAAAAAGGAGGAAAAGAACAGACCATAGAGAAGCAAGAGGATGATACAATGTTCTTATGGAATGGGGTTTTGCTGTTTAACACATAAGAAAATGCTCTCAAGTCTCAATATACACCTACAGCCACAAAAGATAAGAACCTAGCAATTAAGGACAATGATAAGAACCTAGCAGTATAAGCCATTTTGTAGGGCATGTAAAGACCTCCATGAAGAATCTTCTTGTTACTATTCATGCTATGTTTAGGAGCATGGCTTTCCAGAGGGTTGTGGTCCTAAAGCATCATCAAGCAAGCATGAGTACATAAACTGTGTAGATGACATGCATGATATTTCCAAAGAAAGTTGGAGAGAGACAAAACAATATTCAAGAGAGCCTGAATACATTAACACAGTTAGACAGCTCCATCCCGTCACCATAGAAACCCAGGGTCAAGTTGAAGATTATAGTCAACAATTGGATGATCTCACTAAAAAATTTAGCACTAATCCTACTAATGAGCATAATGATGATAGTTTGGAAAATTTACTACCTTGTGACCTTTTTTCTGAAGAAGATGACTATGATCATGAGGAGGGATATAGAATCAGATGTGATACAAGTGAGGAAGAATCCCTAACACCTGAGATGGATGATAACTTTGGGACTTCAATTAGAAATCCAATATTAGAAGTCTCATGTGATGAGATTCCTCCATGCACTCCACCAAATGACAAATATTTGGAAAATTGGGTCCCCTGTGATATCTTTGAAACCCATCTTTTTGAAGAAGATTGTTTGGAGCAAAAGGAGAAGTGCAGACAGGGACTTGATACCAGTGATGAGGCATCTCTCATATCTGACATAGATGGTGATGATAATTATTGGACTTTTATTGAAAATCCAACCTATGATACCTTTGAGAATATTTTTGAGAATCTCATCTATGATATGTCTAGCAAGGGGAGTTGTTATTCTAAGACTTATGAAAGTTATAAGGAAGAGCAGTTAGAGTTTTCATATGATCAGTCAGAATTGTATCTGAGTATTGATAATAAGGATTCGAAAAAGCAGTGTAGTGAAGAATCAGTTGGGATGCAACTAGTTGAAGTTTTTTCTCGACCATCATCTTCGCATATAGATGTTCCTTATGTTTTGGAGCAACTTGGGGCTTATACAACGAGTTATTATTTGATAAGCCTTGATGATCAGCATGATGGAGTAGTCAACCTATCGCAACATCTCGATTTGTATATCAGCGTTATCCATTCATGGATAGAAGCAGCCTGTGTGAGCACCTACCAGTTTGGGAGGAAGTTTGATGACATTATTCATGCCTATGATTCCCCATCCAGCCTGCCCATTCTGGATCATCACGCAGGTTTGCATTTTCTGGAAATTGTGCCCTTACTTTGGCTGGTAACCGAAGACAAGGAAAAACCTTTTTATATTAATAAAATCCTTAGGTGGCTACACTGGATTTATTATTACACATAACCGTTTTTATTTCCATGCTTAGAGTAGGAAAATAGGCTCCTTAAAGTGAGCATTTATCTTAGCATTTTTTTTATTTACTTCGAAATAAATAAAATTTTCAGTGAAATTTCTTTGAATAAAGTATCTTTTGGATCATTGGCTCATTTTCATAAAACTTGTGCTACTAAGGTTTTCTTGTCAAGTTGAGATGTTTTTACAGGATGTGGAAACCAGAGATTCTGGGGTTCTCATATGCTCTCCTTACATAAGAGATTAGATTGAGCACACGTCCCACAGTTGGAGCCAGATGTTATCCAACTTTTTGTACCATAGTTGGGTTACCTAAGGAGCCACCGGTTGATAGACTTATTAAAATCCTGATTCCAGTGTATCAGTTGATCCGTCTGCTTGTCTAGCCAATATTGGCTAGTCACTTTTTTATTTGAATAATTTTGACCATGGCCCCGTGGGGTTTGTAATAAAATGTGATAGTAGGATATTTTTGAGTGGTTCGGTCTCCTGAGACGTAGAATTTCAAATAGGGTATTCCAGGGAGTTTTTTTCCCTTGACAATTATGCTCTACCTTCAGCCGAGTATAATTAACGAGGTTTTCTCCCGCTTCCTCCAAAGTTGGAATGCCCGATGTTGAATTCTGGGTCTTGGGGGGTTATTAGAGCCCAACTGAGTGTTATAAGCCTACTAGACATTATTTAGATAGATCATGGTCATGTCCTAAGTCATTTGGACACATATAAAAATTTCGAAAAAATCTTTTTCGAACAGTGAAAAATTATTTTTTTTAATTTTTAATTTTTAATTACTTTTCCTAAGTTTTTTGGGTTAATTTTTCCATAAATTAAATGGAAAAAACCCGTTCATGATCCAGACTCAGAATTCAGTAATTGAAAGCTCTAAACTTAAGCCAAAAATCATTCTTGATTAGCTAGCTAGTCAGAGCCAGCTTTCAAATCAGCAATCAGACACATAATGCCTTTTTACTCAAAAAAGTCAGTTTTGAGTAAAAAAATGATTTTTAGTAAAAAAATGATTTTGATTAAAAAATGATTTTGATTAAAAAATGATTTTTATTAAAAAAATGATTATTTTGGAGAAAACTAAAACTCTCCAAATTAATCCAAATTCAGTAAAATAAAAGGCTAAATGACATCTCATGGAACACTTATGATGATTGGAGTTATCATAACTCAGCTTCAGTCATCATTAAGAGAGCAATTAATTTATTATCAGTTATCAGACATGTCATCTCTAGCTAAAGATGAGATGGAGAGCTCTCATTGGTCCGATGATTTGATCGAGGTGAAAACTGAAGCTTACACCATCAGTAGGCTTCCTAGACCTAACAAAGTAGGTTTCCAGACCTAGCAGGCAGCTTTCCCATGCAGCAGGGTTGGTTTTTTGGTTTTAGGGTTTTAGCACTCTCTCATTTGTTAAATAGAGGCTCTTTCAGCTCTATTGAGGATGGATTTTTGTCTAGAGAAACTCTGGTGACACTTTTGTAATTTCTTGTTGCTTCTATGCAACCATTGGAATAAAATGAAGGCTTTGGAGGCTCATGTGGTGTGATTATTTGGATGATTGCACTTGATGGATGAGGTGATGTTGTTTTAATGCTTTTCTTTCTTGTTTATTTGAGATTATGATGTTATGATTAGAAGTCTTCTGTAAGCACATAAGAACAAGTATTTGCGGTTTGCAAGTTAGCTGTTTATTGATTTACTTCTAGAATTTGAAAAAGAGCATTGTTTTATTCAGTTGTAGTTCATGCTCTTCTTTATTTCAATTTGTGAACAATACATGATCTAATATTTGTATGGCAAGTCTATGAGTGTTATTTTGCAGATCCTTCCATCCAACCAAACAGAAGTTCGAGCTCAGCTGCATCTTCTTCTCTTGGAGTCAAGTACGCTTTTCCAGTAATTGCATGCTTCATGAGATCCAAGTGCTTTAAAAAGATCCACAGGTTTGACCATTCTCTCCTTTCTTTTATTCATCATTCAAATTAAAAAATCTTTATTTTCTTGGGATTAGGGCATGTTTGGGCTAAAGTGAACATTCATTCACTTAGCCTTTGCCCCGGTTGGCTGCCTTGTGCTTTATTTTCAGCCTTTTAGGCATTTTATTTGCATCCTTTCCTTCCCTTAGTTTGCTGTCTACTTTTCCCCATTTTTATCCTTTTGGACAGCCCTCTTTTGCCTCTTTGTTTCCACTATTTGTAGCCCTTTTCCATCCTTTTCTTCAACCATCTTTTGGGCTGTACTTTCAGCCTTTTTCACCCTCATTTTGTAGCCCTCTTTCTCACTTAGTTTCCAGGCTTCTTTTGACTTTCCTTTTTCTCTCTTTCCACCCCTCTTTCACCCCTCTTGCCTTACCTTTTTCTTGCCTCTTTTCTTCCTTTTTCTTGGTGAGTTTGGGTAAATGTTTTTAGCTAGTTTATAGATTAAATTTCAAGTTATTTTTTATCAACTAATATCATAACAAGTGTGTGTCTAGAGCTATTAGATTGCAGACAGGTGAAGGAGAGCGCAAAGGCCACAAATGAACAAGGAGTACAAAAAGAACAAAAAGAATGCTATCCCTCTTCTTGCATCCCCTTCTTTCCCTGTTCTTCCAAGAAGAAAAGAACACATCATCATTGTAAAAGATTAATAAAAAGAGCTAAGTGGGAGGAAGTCTCCTTCCTTTTCTACTTCCCCTATTTTGGGGAAGTGTGTCTTGTGTTCATTTTCATGATTTACTTAGTATAGTTTTCCTTAAGAAATTAGTTTATTTCTTTGATTAGACTTAGTTTCATTATTACTAATTGCTAGATTCATCATTGCTTGTTGGTATCTTGTTATAAATTGTTAAATCATAAGAAGAACCAAAATCTCTTGAATCTCACCATAAGGTGGATCAAGAGTGCTCTTTGTCAGAGAGTTTTAATCAACCACCTTTCACATTAATTATTGTCTTTGCTTAATTCAAATCATCCATAAGTAAGACTCTTGAACTTGTAGAAACACAAGTCAAGAGCATTCTCTATCGGAGAGCACCTTAGATTTGCACAACCCCTGAATTACTATCATCTAGATTAGCTAAGTCTCTTGAACCACTGTCATAAGACGAGGTCAAGAGCACTCTCTGTCGGAGAGTTTTAATTAATTAACTTAATAAAATTTGCAACTCACACCCCTTTAATTAATTAACCCACCTCCCTCCTTACCGGAGTATGCTCTGACCGATCCTAGATCGAAGTACCCAGAAATGACACTGGATGTTTAAACCCCACAAGAGTAACCTAATAAGACTTAAACACCCCATAACCAAAGCACCGACATTGTAGGGATTCTTCCAAAGTACTTCCTAGTAGAGGTGCCAAAACCTCCCACTGTCATAGATTCTCAGCTAGCTGGTCACTTGACAATATCAGCCTGTGATACTGGGTGGGCCCGACATGTCTTCAATGGAGGCGACTTAGAAGAGTCTCCCGGATTTGATAAACCTTTTTGTTGACACCCTTGTTGAGGCCCCAAAATTCGCAGGCAGAAACAGTAAGGGATTCTCCCCAATCAATGTTCCCAACTAGCCCGTTGACTGTTTGGAATAGGGAATCCATCCGGTTTACGGTCCGGCTACCGTAGGTCAAATACAAACAAAGGCTTCACCGGTTACGGCCCGGTCCACTGAGTTTTTTGTATTTTGTATTAAATTATGAAATGCAGGTGCCTAATTAACATGCAGGGTGATAATATGCAAGGAGCAGTCACAATGTGATGCGCAGGTTCTTACCTCTCGTCTTAAGACTCACAAGCATCCAAATCGCATACAACAAGAACAAAAACTAACTACCTAAACTATCCCTAGGGAGCAAAATTATCATTTATTGGTGATTAATAAATTTTGTACATGCATTACGAAGAGTTATAGATAGCTGATACTTCTTCCAAGACACATGAACAATTACAGATATTTAAACAACCAGATAGCCGATTATTTTATGAACAACACTTATTACTCACAGTGGAAAACATCACTAAATATATTGAAGAACATAGGTTCAGGAAGCCAAACACTCTCACAGTTAATGAAACACAGCTGAAAATGAAATAGTTCCCCTTCAACATTGTTCATTTAATCACGTTGATACATTCCACATTTCGCTTTCTCCAGCAGGCAAAAATTGCAGTTTCTGATTGTAAAACGAAGTAGTTCCTCTTACAAGCAAAAATTGGTTTACAAATTTTTCGAGGGAAAAATTCCCCTTTAGGTTATAACTTTACAATATTTAAACTATCACAGCAGGCCTTTTGGGCTCCCCCCCAAACATGTGGTTTTCCAGTTTCTCCGATGTTTCAGAACCTTCTTTTTATCTTTTCTGCACATGCTCATGATGGGAGGGGTAACTGATGGACCTTTCAGGTTTCCATATCCATCGCTATTTATTTGTATCTTCCTTCATTTGTCTCTATTTAGGCCCGTCTTCCTTCACGCTATAGCAGTTTGACCGATTTCTGTTTCTCACCTGCATTCAAACGACTAGCATCATTCATTGAAAATGCATTCAAATGATGTCAACAAAAACGGCTCAGCATTGAGAAGGTCATGCACTGCGTTACTACCACAAGGTAAACACTGGCACCACTACCTTGACAAGAAGCAGGGACTCATCGGATACTCAGAATAATAGCATTGGAAGCTAAAAGTCCCACTACAGCCGTAATGACGAAAAGGAACGAGGCAACGTGCAAGTGACCGGAGGGCGGGAAAAACTCCTCATTCGGAAGCCGGCAAGGTTTGGACATCGGAAGCCAAATGGATTTCCTAGCCGCAACGGTGGAAGAGGAAAAACTATGGGCAAGTGGTGGTGGGAGGAAACTCAGTCGGACATCGGACGAAATTCTACTTCGGAGGCCAAATCACTTTGGGAGCCGCAACGGCGGAAGCGAAAAGGTTAGAGACAAGCGATGCAGGCGGAACGACTTAATCGGGGATCGGATGACTTTGACATCGGGAGGGAAAATGCTTCCTCGGCCGCAACGGTGGAAGAAAATAGTCTTCGGACACGCGACGGAAAGGCTAACACACATCGACAGTTGGGGCTCTTTAAGCTTCGGATGGTCAATCAGATTGGGGGCCGCAACGGCGGAAAAGAAACCAAACATCAGCCGCCAAATTAACACAGGATGACACCCGTCTAACATAAAACTTTAAGTAATTCGAAACTATAAAACCAGTAATGGTTGAAACCTATTTTCTTTTGAAACAGTGGACCTTCAAAGACAAAAACAATTTACCCCTGGCTAAGCATACCAAACTCGCATCCGTGACCAACCATAAAAATGATACACAGGAAATCTTTAAAGCAAGCTGGAAACCAATCCTCAAAATCATTCAACATAAAACATGACCGACGATTGAAGCATCCAGTGATGAAAATGACTTTAAGTTATGAGGAGGGGCCCAAAATTCAGAAATTTGGGGTGAAAAGTTGCAGCTGCAACAATTGGCGATTACCTGGTGAACCTAGATCTCTGGGTGATTGTTCTTTGGGTGACAGACTATTTCACAATAATGCATCTATTAAATCCTTCCAGCTTTCTAGATTTCTCAAATGACAGTAGTGTGTACCTCTAATAATTGATGATAGGCCAATAAGGGAGAGTGGAAACCAAGATTTTCAAGTCCAGATAACTCTGTCGAGGCCGAAAGATGAGTTTCATTATTATTCTTGTCTTCAGGTAACTGATAGCTTGGACACCACAGGATTGTAGCACATGGTAAACAGAAATATTCGTCTGTTCCTCATTCCCATGCCATTTTAGCACTTTTTTGTGCTTTCGGACTTTTGTCCTTTTCTTATGAGTCCTCCTGAATGCCTTTCTTACTGAATTTTAATTCAGGATCCTCTATCCCGTAGTGTCCTTTTGTGTGATTGGTGTACTTCAATTTTCAGCTCACAGACAGAGAGGATATTTCGGTAATTTAGTACTTATGATTCAGCCCCTGCTTTGATTTGTGATGCTTTCATAGGAGTTTTTGACTCTTAATTTTCCTTTTGGCGCTCATTTCTTGGCATGGGATCATTTATATTTAATATACTGTTCACCTTGGTCCTTTCCATGGGTCCTCTGCTGTAGCTCCTTAGAACATTTTAATTGTGACGTGGATGGAGCCTCAACATAGTATTCCAGACTCTTTGAATCCGGTTTATTTCACAGGGGTTAAGCAAGACTTCAATGCACACAGAATTATTCGAGAAAACAACTAAAATGGAAGAAATTCTTTTATACAAAACACACAGTCTGAGACCCAAAAATGTTTATCATTCCCAAACATTTTAATGTTCTCCATGCAACCGTGGGTTCATTCCCTTTATTGAAATCAATAAAAATTAAACTAAAACAAACTGAAAAACATGAATCAAGGACAGCTAAACAGCTTATTTATATACAAGACAGAAGGACCCAAAGAAACTCATGAAAAATAAGGCTTGAGAACCAAACCATTCACTGGAAAGTTCTCTTCCCACCCCTGCAGATATTGCAACTTATAAGTAGAAGGGCCCAGCTTTGCCGCTATCTAATAAGGGCCTACCCACAACTGCTGGAATTTAGTGTGCTTTCCTTTCTCATCATGGGGGTGATCCCATTTGAGGACTAAGTCTCTTACTTCGAAGTCTTTTGTTCCAGCTTTATGTTTATCGAACCATCTCTTAACTAGCTCTTGCTATTGCTTAAAGCGTTCTCGGGCTTTAGATCTATCCTCTTCTGCTTTCAGGAGATTGTATATTCTTATTTGGAAAACTTCATCATCTGATCCCCTAGACTCTTGAGCTAGTATGGAAGATGGTAGCATGATATTGGGAGGAAGGATGTCTTCTTTACCATAGACAAGGGTATATGGAGACACTCCAATCGCAGACTTGGGTGTGACTCGATTGGCCCAAAGAGAATTTGGTAATGCTGAGTGCCAACTCCTTTGGTTTTCTACTACAGTCTTCTTTAAAATTCTAATTAGATTTTTGTTGGAGGATTCAGCCAGGCCATTTCCAGGTGGATAGTAATTAGCAGAATAATGCAATTTTATTCCTTTATCATGAGAAAAAGCAGTCAATTTAATTGATGAAAAGTACTTAGCATTATCAAAAACTAATGAAACTGGAACTCCAAACCTAGTCATGATGTGGTCTTGTAGGAAGCTGATGACTTCGTTTTCATTTATCTTGCGCAACGAGATAGCTTCGACCCAGCGGGTGAAATAATCAGTGGCGGTTAGAATGTACTTGTGCTGTAGCGAGGAATTTGGATTTATTTCTCCAATAATATCCATCCCCCATTGCTCGAATGGTTCCGTGATCATCATAGGCTTTAGGGGTGCTGCTGCTTTAGGTTGTCTCCCTCCACACCGTTGGAAAACATCACATTTCATGACATGTGCGTGTGCATCTTTGAAAAGCGTAGGCCAATAGTAACCTGCCCTGAGGATTTTGTGGGATGTAGTGTCTCCTGAATAATGTCCCCCAGCAGGCCCGTCATGCAACTCTGTCATTACTTTCTTCGCAACTTCCTTTTCTAGGAATCTGAGAAGAACCCCGTCATAATTTTGTTTGAATAATATTCCTTCCACAATTTGATAAGATGCTGATTTAAGACGTAGCGCTCTTCTTTGCTTGGAATTCCAATGTTCTGGTAATAGCCCTGGCTGCAGGTAATGCACAAGGTCTCTATACCAAGACTCGGGAGCTGTAAACAAAGGACATACATCCATTACATGTAATTCGGCCTCATCCTCCCAGGCTTGTTCTTCATTGTTCCCACTTTTAGTCATCAATTTGCACAACTCTTGACCTTTAACTATAGAGGCTGGCTTGAATTCAAGGTCATACTCTTGAAGAGCTGTTACCCAGTTGCCCCTTCTTTCTCCCAACTCTTTCTGTATGAGAAGGGATCTTACAGCTGGGTAGGGGACTATTACCTTGGTTCAATTTTTTAGTATATAAGGCCTCAATTGTTTCACTTCCTTAAACACTGCGTAAGCTTGCTTATCAATGGCTGGGTAGTTTAATTCAGCCCCTTGCAGACCAGTGCTCATCTAGGATATTGGGAATTCGTCCCCCCCATCTTCCTTTTGCGTAAGCACAGCTGCTAGTGAATCATCAGATGCGAAGGTGTACAGAATAAAGTCTTTATCGAAATTTGGGCTTTTCAGGGAAGGTGCATGTGCGACAACATTCTTGATTTTGCTGAAAGCATTATTTTCAATCTTGGTCCATTTGAATTGTGCATTTTGCTTCACCATCTGCTGCAGCGGTTTGACAGTCTGAGCGAAATCAGGAACAAATATTTGTATGAAATTTATGGTTCCCATGAATTATTGCATCCCTTTTTTATTGTGTGGCAAGGGGATTTGTTCAATAGCCTTAATTCTTTCTGGATCGATGGAGATTCCTTGCTTTGACACTATGTGACCCAGCAACTTGCCCTCTGTGACAACGAACACACATTTCTTAGGATTGAGTGAGATGCCATATTTCCGACAGTGTTCGAAAATTTGCCTTAAGTGAAACAAGTGCTCTTCTCTTTTCTTCGAGAATATTGTAATATCGTCAAGGTATACCACAACACTTCAGCCAATCAATCCGTAGAAAGCTATGTCCATAGCTCTTTGAAATGTTGCTCTAGCATTTATAAGTCCAAAAGGCATTCTTCTGTAGGCAAAGGTTCCCCATTTGGTCCTGAACGTGGTCTTCAATCTATATTCTTCGGCGACTAATACTTGATTGTAGCCAGAGAAACCGTCTAATAATGAAAACAGCTCAGAACCTGAAACCATTTGAAGCAGTTGTTCCATGGGTGGAACAGGATAGTTATCCTTGTCAGATGCACGGTTTAGATTCCTGAAATCCATGTAGAGTCTGATCTCTCCAGACTTTTTCCTTACCGGTACCAGATTTGATACCCACTCAGAGTGTCTAACTTTAAAAATGATTCTAGCATTCAATAATTTCTTCACTTCAATCTGAATCAGCAGTTCCAATTTTGGATGCATTTTTCTTAACGGTTGCTGATAGGGCTTGACGCCGGCTTTAATGGGGATGGCATGCTTGATGATGTTGGTGTCGTATGTTTTCAAATCTTCATACGTCCATGCGAAAACATCTTTATATTGTTTAAATAGACTGATGAATTTGTCTCTTTCTGCTGGTGAACAACACTTGCCGAGATTCACAAATTTGGGATTCGTCTCAGTCCCTAAATTTACCAGCTCGAACTGTAGAGATGAGCTACGGGTCCTCACGTTGGCTGGTCTTCTGAACTTTTCATTTAAATTGAACATTTTTTCTAACGTTTTGACACCTTTAGGAATGAAATTGTCATATTTCATCTCAGCTTGATGCTCTTCATCGTCTATGATCACTCCTTTAAACACCTCGTCATTTGTCAAACATTCTATGATTTGCTAATCATCGTCGAACACCCGCAAGTTGGTGATCATATCCGGTACCGAGGGCCTGAAAAGCAGTTCGACAGAACACTGATTATTAGTGGGTATGAGTCTAGCGGTTGATGTGGCCAACAGATCAGCAACTGCGTTTTTAATTCTTGGAATTGAAATAATGTTGAATGCATTAAAACATTTAAGTAAATCCCATACCTCATTCTGGTAAGCCTTTAAGTGAGGAGAAACACAATGTATCTGATTCCGGATTTGTTTCACAATAATTTCAGAATCCCCAAAAACTTTTAAATTACTTACCTTTAATTCTATTGCCTTCTTTAGTCCCTGCACCAGTGCTTCGTACTCAGCTGTATTATTAGTACACTCAAACTCTAATCTACACGAAAGGAAATGTTTATTCTTCTGTGGGTCAATCAGGACACAGCCAGCCCCCGACCCTTCTAATTTTTTAGAGCCATCAAAAAACTAAATCCAACAATCACTAACTACTGAATGTGAATCTACTCTGACTGCTAAGCTTACTATATTACAGTCAATCTCATCAGCCTGTGAGAATCAAAGGAGATCAGGCTGGGTGTCAGATGTGTTGCTGGCTTCTTTTGCTTGATAATTCCCTGGTTCCAACTCAATAAAATAGTTTCCCAGTACAGAATCCACTGGTACATTCTTATCCTCTAGCTGAGTAACATTGTACTTCATGTGAGGCTCTCTTAGAATCTTAATCTGGTTTGGACTCCCTTTGTATGGCAACCAAAGATGGTACCAGTCTGAGGAGAAATATCCATTTAATTTGGCCAACCAATCTCTGCTCAGGACAAGACTGTAAGCGTCTGGTATATCAGCCACCATGATGTTAATAACTTGGCAAACTTTGTCATTGGATGCCATACGGACTAGGACATCCTCCAGCTCACCAATCACCTTTACATCCGTTCTATCCAATTGAACCACCCTCCACGTGGATGGCTTAGGTTGCCCATTGATCTTTTTATAGACTGATATGGGCATAACATTTACCGACGCCCCTGAGTCTACCAAGAAATTATGCACATTATGATTGAAAATTTCAAACGTGAGGAGGAAAGGTGGATGTTTTCTTTTAGACTTACCTCCAATGCTGGTTTCTCCAATTTCTTCTTCTTCTTGAGGTTGATTGTTGGCGGGCAGCTTCTCATCTGATGCTTCAAGTGCTTTCAACAGTCTCTCTTTTTGTTGCGGCACTTTACACATTTCGAATAGTGGCACATTTGCTTTTACCTTTTTTAAATCCTCCACTATGTCATAATCCATCGGCTACTCAATGGGATGGGGTTTATTAGCATTTTCTTCACTTGGCTTGGCCCGTGCCTCATTTTTCCTAGGATCTTGGCTGGTAATGGCAAATTCTGGAATCTTATCAGCCAAGGATTTATTTTGAAATTTCTTCTTAACATTTCTCTGCAGCCTCTTAATCTTTGGGAGTATAAGACTGTCTTCCTTAACCATCCCTTGGATCCTTGTGGCTACGTTGGTTTCCATAACGTCCTTGTACCCTTGAGTCTTTTCCTCTTCAGCATCAAATAACGAGACAGAATTCCATAAAGCCATGGTTTCTTCTTCCTGTTCTTTCGCAGAAGTAGAAGCAGAATTCTCTTTTCTTTCTTCATCTCCTTCTTCTATTAATCTAGAATCCAACATCTGATTCATGGCCAATGTCATTGAATTTATCCATTGCGGACAATTCTTTTCAGAGTGGGGTTGTTGGTGGAAAGTGCAAAAATTCTCCATCCCTATCTCTGTTAAATTCATGGATGCTATATTGTGTGGAGGAGGTTGAGACTGATTGTTGTCCTCTCTTTTCTTATAATATGGCTTATAAAACTTTGGTGCTTCCTTCTCTTTCTCCAAGTCTATGATTTTGTTGGACAGCTTTTGCATCGTTTTGGCCATTTTTTCCAAATCTGGCAATTTTTCTTCCTTAGGTTTAGTAAACAATAAGGCTTTCCTGCCTGCACCTTTTTCTCCTGACTGCTCTGGATAGTCTTCAATACTCTCTCTTTCAGCTTCCACTACTTCAGCCTCTTCATAGGTTTCTGTCAAAGTAGGCTTGGCCCTGCCTTTGGCAAACATGGCCAGATCAGGGCCTAAAGCTGAAGTATAATATTCAATCAGAACTTTGTCTGAAGGTCTATCCATTTCAGAGAAATTCTTGAGATAGGATGCAAACCTTTGTGTGAAGCTGTGCACCTTTTCCTTTCTTTCTTTCTTCAATGCGCATAACCCTTTCATGAGAGCCGCATGAGTTTTCTGAGTTGCATACTTACTTCTGATAGAGTTAGCAGGCAACCCAAAGTACCATGACGCTGCAACTCCTTTAAGGGTATGTGGAAATAGTCTGCAGACTACATCTTCATGCTCTCCAGCCCTCAATCCTTCAATTTCCAAGTAGAAACTTTGTAGATGATCATCTACTAGTATTTTCTCATTTGGGTCAAACTTGGGCAACATCTTGTCAAAGGCTTGGGGTAGGTCGTGTAATGGAGGTGTCAGGTTTAATGGTGATCTGGCTCTCCATGCAGGTGGTGGATTTGATGGGTTAGGTGGTTGGTTTGCGTTTACGCCAGCCATGAGTCTGGGTGGAGAGTGAGGAGGTGAAACAACGGGAGTGTGAGCAGGGGAACTGTGAGGGGTTTCTAGGCCTTCTTGATTCAAAGGTAGAACAACTTCCTGTAAGGCTGTCTCTACAAGTTATTCCCAGTCTCCAACCAACACTGAGCCTTCTGCTTCAGGACGATCTTTCTTTTTATACTCTCTTCTGGGCAATTCAGGGATGATTGGCAATTTTCCAATCTTCTTTACATATGCCCTGGTGTGTCTTCTCAGATCATTAACAATTTCGTTGCCAACAGAATATAGATGTTCTCTTTCTTCCAGAATTGGATTATGAAACCCACTGCTTTCAGAATTGTTACCGGTGGAATATTCTCGGGAAAACGGGTTTCCTCGGCCAGCCATACACTGGCTGCCCTCCTTTTAGCATGAAAAATGTTGAAGCCCCAAAATTCGCAGGTGGAAACAGTAAGGGATTCTCCCCAATCAATGTTCCCAACTAGCCTGTTGACTGTTTGGAATAGGGAATCCGTCCGGTTTACGATCCGGCTACCGTAGGTCAAATACAAACAAAGGCTTCACCGGTTACGGCCCGGTCCACTGAGTTTTTTGTATTTTGACTTAAATTATGAAATGCAAGTACCTAATTAACATGTAGGGTGATAAGATGCAAGGAGCAGTCACAATGTGATGCGCAGGTTCTTACCTCTCATCTTAAGACTCACAAGCATCCAAATCGCGTACAACAAGAACAAAAACTAACTACCTAAACTATCCCTAGGGAGTAGAATTATCATTTATTGGTGAGTAATACATTTTGTACATGCATTACGAAGAGTTACAGATAGCTGATACTTCTTCCAAGACACATGAACAATTACAGATATTTAAACAACCAGATAGCTGATCGTTTTATGAACAACACTTATTACTCATAGTGGAAAACATCACTAAATATACTGAAGAACATTCAACAAGAACATAGGCTCAGGAAGCCAAACACTCTCACAGTTAATGAAACACAGCTGAAAACAAAATAGTTCCCCTTCAACATTGTTCATTTAATCACGTTGATACATTCCACATTTCACTTTCTCCAGTAGGCAAAAATTGCAGTTTCTGATTGTAAAACGAAGTAGTTCCTCTTACAAGCAAAAATTGGTTTACAAATTTTTTGAGGGAAAAAGTCCCCTTTAAGTTCTAATTTTACAATATTTAAACTATCACAGCAGGCCTTTTGGGCTCCCCCCCAAACATGTGGCTTTCTAGTTTCTCTGACGTTTCATAACCTTCTTTTTATCTTTTCTGCACATGCTCATGATGGGAGGGGTAACTGATGGACCTTTCAGGTTTCCATATCCATCGCTATTCATTTGTCTCTTCCTTCATTTGTCCCTATTTAGGCCCGTCTTCCTTCGTGCTATAGCAGTTTGACTGATTTCTGTAACCCACATGCATTCAAACGACTAGCATCATTCATTGGAAAAGCATTTAAATGATGTCAACAAAAACAGCTCATCATTGAGAAGGTCATGCACTGCGTTACTACCACAAGGTAAACACCAACACCACTACCTTGACAAGAAGCGGGGACTCATCGGATACTCAGAATAATAGCATCGGAAGCTAAAAGTCCCACTACAGCCGTAACGACGGAAAGGAACGAGGCAATGGGCAAGTGACCGAAGGGCGGGAAAAACTCCTCAATCAGAAGCCGGCAAGGTTTGGACATCGGAAGCCAAATGGATTTCCTATCCACAACGGTGGAAGAGGAAAAACTACGGGCAAGCGGTAGTGGGAGGAAAATCAGTTAGACGTCGGACGAACTTCTACTTCGGAGGCCAAATCACTTTGGGAGCCGCAACGGTGGAAGCGAAAAGGTTAGAGACAAGCGATGTGGGCGGAACGACTTAATCGGGGATCGAAAGACTTTGACATCGAGAGGGAAAAGGCTTCCCCAGCTGCAACGGCGAAAGAAAATAGTCTTCAGACATGTGACGGAAAGACTAACACACATTGACAGTCGGGGCTCTTTAAGCTTTGGATGGTCAATCAGATTGGCGGCCGCAATGGCGGAAAAGAAACCAAACATCAGCTGCCGAATTAACACAGGATGATGCCCGTCTAACAGAAAAATTTAAGTACTTCGAAACTATAAAACCAGCAATGGTTGAAAATTGTTTGCTTCCGAAATAGCGGACCTTCAAAGACAAAAACAATTTACCCCTGGCTAGGCATACCAAACTCGCATCTGCGACCAACCATAAAAATGATACACAGGCAATCTTTAAAGCAAGCTGGAAACCAATCCTCAAAATCATTCAACATAAAACACGACCGACGATTGAAGCATCCAGCGATGAAAATGACTTTTTATTATGAGGAGGGGCCCAAAATTCAGAAATTTGGGGAGAAAATTTGCAGCTGCAACAACCCTAAAGCAAGACCACAGTTAAAAACTCTTAAAAATTACCAAGAGAACTTGCAAAACCTAACATTCACTGGAATCTTTTGGGATTCACATCTTTCTAAACACGAAGCATCTATGATAATTTTACTCCATAAGCACTGGTTCCATATTTTAGCATTGTTGATAATCTGGGCCATTTTTCCATTGAATGTTTGATTATAAGTCATATCTGTGAATGCTTTATTTATTTTCATGAATTGCTCAAATATTTGTCTATCTTTTAATTCTAGTGATAGCAACGTGGATTGCCTTGTCTTGTGCTCAATTCATCACATTAATAATCTAAAATCACAATAACTTCTAAACAACACCCATCCGCATCTGAAAACATTTAAAAATTAACTTAAACATTGAGCCATAGAAAACTCTTTGTTAGGGACTACCCCACTGGGCTTCATTAGGAGTTAGCCTAAACAGAGGAGCTAGGAGTAGGTGACAGTACCTAGCTCTGTGCTTGCCACGAAGGTCACACCTCTCCCACTTTTTCAAGTGAGGAGACAACTTTCGGAAGATTTCTGCTGCTGGTGTGCAATCGGCGGACAACACTATTGACATGTGAAAGGTGGTGTTGTAGCAAAACTCACCCAAATGTATCCATTTTGTCCAAGTTTTCTGCTATTCTCCCACATAGTTTTAGAGGTACCCTTCCAACCATTTTTTCACCCTCTCTGTTTGTCCATTAGTTTGGGTATGGTAGATTGTACTTGGATTCAACTGAGTGCCCACCAATCTGAAAATTTCTTGCCAAAAAGAACTCATGAATCTACCATCTCTATCACTCACAATGCTCTTGGGGAGCCCATGCAATTTGAAGATTTCTCTGAAAAAAAGGTCAGCCACTTGTGAAACACTAAAAGAGGATGTAACAGCAAATAAATGAGAAAACTTAGTCAATCTATACACTACCACATATATGCAATCCTTCTTAGTCAAGTCAGTGAGTGGAGAAGTAATCTTGGAGAATCATTTCACAAACTTCCTGTAGTATGTACATATTCCAATGAAACCTCTTAATTTTGTGATGTTTTTTGGTGATGGACATTCTAAGATGGCCCTGATATTTTCCATGTGCACTTTCACTCCATATTTTCCAATAATGTACCCAATATATAATATTTATTTCATCCCAAATTCACATTTAGACATCTTAGCATACAAAGATTGTTCTTGCAAAGTTTTCAACACCACCTCTAGGTGTTGCAAGTGCTCTTCCCCATTTTTACTGTAAATGAGAATATCATCAAAGAAGACTAAAACAAAACTTATAAGTGGCTTGCAAAATATTCGATTCATACATGCTTGAAATGTGGCTGAATCATTAGTCAACCCAAATGGCATAACAAGAAACTCAAAGTGACCATAATGACATTGAAAAGCAGTCTTTTGCACATCTTCCTCCATCCGAATTTGGTGATAACCAGATACAAGGTCAATATTGGAAAATTACTTAGCTCCAAATATATCATTCATGAGCTCATAAATCCTAGGAATATTATATCTATTCTTGATGGTCTTCTTGTTTAAAGCTCTAAAGTCTATACACATCCTCAAAGTTCCATCTTTTTTCTTTACCAATACTACCGAAGAAGCATAAGGGCTAGATCTTGGTTTAATGAGTCCCAACTATAAGAGTTCTTGAATGGCCTTCTCAATATAATATCTTAACTTATTGGTATTTCTATAATGTGGTATCTTAATGGGTGAAGTACCCTCCTCCAAAACAATGTTATGCTCAACCCCCCTTATCGGGTGGTCTACCATGTGGAAGATCTCTGAATTTTTTTTCATATTTGTGTAGAAGTGTCTCTATCTCTTTTCGGTGTTTAAAAACTCTGATTTTTGGATTAGGAGAGGTGACATAACATTCAACAGTCCATTCTACATCACCATGCCTCAATATAGATCTCATATTTTTGCAATTTACTACCTGTTTTGGGTAAGTGTGCTGCCCTCTCACAACCCTTAGTGCACCTGTTGAATATTGAAATTTCATTTCAGGAATTTGATAATTTAATGAATTCTATCCTATAGAATACAACCATTTCACTCCCAATACTATCTTAGTATCAGCAACATCAACCACATAAAAACCATCAACACAAGTATAGTTACCTATGGTGACTTGCAGGTTTGGAATCCAGGTGTTGCATTGCATTGTGTTGTGACCTAGGATGACAACTGTGAAGCCATCAAATGGTTCACTTGGCATTTTTATTTTCTTCATGATCTCTGCATTAATAAAATTATGTGTATCTCCTCCATCTACCAAAACTAAATCTCTTTGTCCCAATACCACACCCTTGCATCGAATAGTGTGATAGTGAGAAACTGCTAAAAGTACTGCCATTCTTGCTTTGTCTAGTGAGGGCTGATTTTATTCTTCATATTCTGTCTCACATGTCTCCTCCTGATCTGAAATGTGATCTTCTTCATCCATACCCCCCTCATAGTCATCATTATTAGAAAATACTTCTAATTGAGCTTTTCCTTTAGCACATTTATGCCCCGGTGTCCATGGTTGGAAGCATGTAAAGCACAATCTTTTCCTTCGATGTTCATCCCTGTTTTTTCCTTTATTATTATTTTCATATTTATCTCTTTGCCAACTATTCTTATCAGGTGCATCCTTTTCCGAAGGCTTTCTTTCAAATCTGGAGTTAGGCTTGGGAGGAAATCTTGTTCTAGGGAGCACATTTTGAAGGTCTCTAGTCAAGATCATTGCATCATTTAAGTTAGTAGGCTTGTGGGATTTTAAAAACCTTTTAAGGGCTCTACCAAACCTTCAGGAAATAGCAATACTAAATTTCCCATAGATACATAATCCACCTTAACTTATAATCTTTGGAATTCCAACATATACTCAATAGGAGTCCCTACCTACTTCAATTGTGCTAGTTCTATGAAATACAATTCTGGATCTTTTTGCTCAAACCTTTCTAATACACTGTCAACAAATTTACCATATTTTTTGACCTGATAATGACCCAAGGTTTTCAGGCCATGGAACCACCATTCATTGGCATCTACCTCTAAGTGCAAAATAGCCATTTTTAAAGCATCTTCTTCCACCATTGGATTCAGCTGGAAATACACATCCAATTTCTGCACCCAAGTGTTAGCAGAGCTTTGAGATGAACCATCAAAAGTAGGAAGTGGAACTTTGAATATGGCACAATTAAATTCTTTATTTTGGTACAGATAATTATTTCCCTCCTTTTTGAATTTGTTTTCCATAGTGAAGTACCGTTTAAATGTTATACTCCTCCTACACTCTTCATCCAATTTAGCCCAATATTTTGTTATTGTATCAATTTCAAATTGAATGTTCGTATATTCTTTGGGAGTAATAAATTTAGGTGAATTAGGCCTTGGTGTGCTCTTAATTCATGGGGTCTATTATGAGGTCTTGTTTTTGAGAAAATGTGCTCACCCATTGTCTTATTTTCTACTGACTTTGAACTACCACTATCTCCTATTATCCCTTTGCTTCCCCTTTGACTGGCCATCAATTCAAATCCTTTTGTTATCTATTGGGACATGAATAATATATTTTGGTTCATTTATTCAAACAAAGGTCTTATAATTTGGAGATACTCCATTTTCTCCTTAGTGTGGTTTTCTCCCTCGTTAGCCATAGTTTTAGTCCAAGGTGCCCTTTTTTTCCCAATTATTCTTCTACAAGCCAAGCACCTTCCAATTTAGCTTCTAAGGATGGTGTTTTATTAATTTTACTCATATTTAATAGAATCAGGTTCCAATACCATGCTCTTATACCACTTGTAATGTCCCTTTTTAACTTTTTACTAAAATGCCCAATTTTCCAATTTTTCACAATTTTTGCTCTTGACTAGTCTTAGTGTCTTGGTCTCCAAATTGGACCAATTGCTCCCAAATATTCAGATAAGGTGTATGAATGATATAATAACTTATTTATTATTTTAATGGATGTATTATGTCCCTCCAATAAATTATGCAATTTTGTACTAAATTCTAAACAAAATAGATGATTTTATTAGCAATTTTGGGGCTCAAATCCCCCTCGGGTAATTGCCGGAATGGCCTCCCAAATGTACAAAAACCCACTAAAATTCTAAAATTTATTCAGGGTATGTGTATATTATATCAATAGGGACTCATATTCTGAACCAATCGAACTCCCATGGTTATTATCACTTCCTTCAATCAGATATATAAAAACTAGTTTTGAACCCTTGGGGAAACAAGATGCAACTTAATTATGGAATTAGACCCAATGGCCACAAAATATCAGTTAATGAATATGAAAACTAAAATATTCTTCATTTACATTCCATTCATGCATTAATAATCAATATTTTACATAGCCATTCAAATCTACCAATATTATAAGAGTTTGCAACCAAGAAGTGGGAAATGGCATTGTTTCTTTATTACTGATCAATAATACATAAAATATCTTGGAATTTCAACTTGATAAATTTTTGAACAGAGATATCAGAGTATTTACATCAGAATACAAAATTCTGGAGCAATAGGAGCTCCCTCAAAAAGATAAATGGCTCACCAAGTGCGCCTCACTCCACCGGGCTGAAATATGGTGAAAGAATGTGAGATTGGAGGGGGAATGAGCTGAATCTTGAAGTGTCCACGAGCTGATGTAGCTGCACATATATATTATAAATCCATTGAATCTCCTTGAAATACCTTAGTGGCCTCTCAAATCACCAATTAGGATGTGAATATTTCACCCTCGAAATTGGCTCAAGCATGAACTAGTCACTCACTAGCTCTCTCTCTTCACAACAACAAATTTCAAAACTGATCAAAAAGATCCTTATTATGGATTCTACCTGTATTTTATAAACATTAATGGTCTCCTTAGCTTCCAAATACATCCATAAACCAAATACAATTCGAATTGGTGTGGTTTCTCATGCTATGCCATGTGGCCTCTCTCTTCACCTTCCATCTTCTCCCAAATTGAGTAGGAACCCATTGGGCTTCTCCAAATCACATGAAAGCTCTATTGGATGCTCTATTTCGACCTGATATGTAATATATGTTATATTTTATCCTTCAGATATAACTTGTTTCATAACTTTCATAGAATCTCCATCATTGGTGTCATAGATGTCATAAGTGTAAGGGGAATGTAGCCAAGTGTCCATGAAACCCCCCATTTGGCTCTTCCTTGCTCATGTAAGTTACAATTCATCCCAAATTTGACCTATGAATTATATGGAAAAGTATATTGACCTTATAATCCATCCAAAACATTAGGCTTTCCATAGATTTGAGATTGCAAGAGGTGGATGCCATTTAACATAGGAATTTTAGCTTGAGTGGGCCCCATAATCTATATGTCTCCATTTTTCCTAGCCATTTCATTATTCAATTTCATTCATTTAATTGAAATTATTAAATACATATTTTATTCCTTCTAATGTCTAAACATAATTTATTAGCTCCCTTATTAACTTCCCAATGTTTCCACCCAACCTAGGGAACTAGTAGGATTAAAGAAATTTTCCCACTATGCAATTATTTTAAAATGGGGACATTACATGCACTAACACAACTAAACTATGATGAAATTTAAAGTTAAGTATTTTTAAAGAATAATAGGCAAATCCCTTTTCTAAATAAATCCAATTTTATTTTATATAGTTGCAAAATGATTTATCCAATCTTATTTAGATATTGCAAAATTATTTATCCATGCCTTATGGATAGTCCATTCTAACTTAATTATACCTACCGAAAGACACTTTATCATTGTATTTGATTTTCATTCACTTCCTACTTCCTATATGTCTGAGTTATGTTCCTTATAACTCCCAAGGGATTGCCCCTAGGATCCCTTTGCTCATTTCCTCCACTGGTTCCTACCATCTTCTTTCCCATCTCCATCCTTAGGAACATATATTGAAACCTTTCCTTTATTTCCCACCACCCCAGCTGCATGCACATAAAGGAGTTTCCACAATGAAGACGACAAACAATATGGCCACCTTTGTGATAGTTATTTATAAGCTTTCCATTTTCGTTCATGATTATGGAAGTACCATCGTTGAGCTCAACCACCCATTCTACTATCCTTATCAAAAAATTATCCCATGGTTTCATGAATCCTCCGTCCTCTGAATTGATGGATTTCCCTACGGACATGCCTACCCTAATAACTCACCGAATCATTCATTACTCTTAAATGATTGTGTCCTTTCCTCTATAAACCCCACCTGTCTCCATGGATCGTTCCTTAGTTGATTGGGCCCCAAATGAGATTTCTATTACTCATGCATGTCAGGTACATCTTGACAAGACAAATCATGTGACACTTGGTCTTTGCACCTCGCCCTAAGAGTCTCATCAACCATCTCCTCCCACGAGTTTCCATCTATGATCCAGGTGGATCATATCAACGTCTATCAAAGGTAAACTCTTCAGAATGAAAATAAAATCTTACAGGATGAAAGAGATCATCAACATCTTTCCAATGATGTTCATTTCGTGTGAAACAACCTCCAGATGTAGAAGTTGTCGGCATTTGAAGTTTTAGTGGAAATAGTAAAAAATTAGTTAAATGGTAAAAAAAATTGGTTAAGTTGTGGTTGGAAAAAACAATTGGTTAGAGTCTATAGGATTTGAACCCAAGACCTTGATTTATTTCCTACAGCCCTCAACAAGTTACACTAGCCAAGTTCCCGCACATGATCCTTATGAGTCATAGGACAAGAGTTCTATATGAACTTGACAAATTGTGGTTATAGAAAAATGACAAGAGTCATAGGACAAGAGTTCTATATGAACTTGTAAAATTGTGGTTATAGAAAAATGGAGGGGGGCTTAGCCCTTGATCCCATGTCAACACCGAGACCCCCCTATCATGGATAATGTGTAATGTATATCAAACCAACCCTTATCCATAACAAACATGCCATGTATTATATGCCACGTCGAACCTTATCTTATCATTTAACAAACCATATCATAACAAACATGCCTTATGTTATAAAACCAACCCTTATGCATAACAAACATGCCATGTATTATATTCCACATTGAACCTTATCTTATCATTTAACAAACCATATCATAACAAACATGCCTTATGTTATAAACATTGTCATAGGACAAGAGTTCTATATGAACTCGTAAAATTTAACGTGCCTTATGTTATAAACATTGTCATAGGACAAGAGTTCTATATGAACTTGTAAAATTGTGGTTATAGAAAAAGGGAGGGGGGATTAGCCCTTGACCACATGTCAACACCGAGACCCCCCTATCATGGATAGTGTGTAATGTATATCAAACCAACCCTTATCCATAACAAACATGCCATGTATTATATGCCACATCGAACCTTATCTTATCATTTAACAAACCATATCATAACAAACATGCCTTAGGTTATCAAACCAACCCTTATCCATAACAAACACGCCATGTATTATATTCCACATTGAACCTTATCTTATCATTTAACAAACCATATCATAACAAACGTGCCTTATGTTATAAACATTGTCATAGGACAAGAGTTCTATATAAACTTGTAAAATTTAACGTGCCTTATGTTATAAACATTGTCATAGGATAAGAAACACGCCATGTATTATATTCCACATCGAACCTTATCTTATCATTTAACAAACCATATCATAACAAATGTGCCTTATGTCATAAACATTGTCATAGGACAAGAGTTCTATATGAACTTGTAAAATTTAACGTGCCTTATGTTATAAACATTGTCATAGGACAAGAGTTCTATATGAACTTGTAAAATTGTGGTTATAGAAAAAGGGAGGGGGGATTAGCCCTTGACCACATGTCAACACCGAGACCCCCCTATCATGGATAATGTGTAATGTATATCAAACCAACCCTTATCCATAACAAACATGCCGTGTATTATATGCCACATCGAACCTTATCTTATCATTTAACAAACCATATCATAAAAAACGTGCCTTATGTTATAAACATTGTCATAGGACAAGAGTTCTATATGAACTTGTAAAATTGTGGTTATAGAAAAAGGGAGGGGGGATTATCCCTTGACCACATGTCAACACCGAGACCCCCCTATCATGGATAATGTGTAATGTATATCAAACCAACCCTTATCCATAACAAACATGCCATGTATTGTATGCCACATCGAACCTTATCTTATCATTTAAGAAACCATATCATAACAAACATGCCTTAGGTTATCAAACCAACCCTTATCCATAACAAACATGCCATGTATTATATTCCACATCGAACCTTATCTTATCATTTAACAAACCATATCATAACAAACGTGCCTTATGTTATAAACATTGTGTAACGTGGTTAATACATATATGCCACCACATGGTGGTATCTCTTATTCACAAACATTATTCAAAGGACGACAAAAGGAAGATGGGCGTGCGAGGGTTTTGCAGGTAGGTCGAAGTGTTCTTGCACTTTATCCGGGATGGCTTCGGGCCTTTTGCTCCTTCCAGTATCCGGCCGATTCGCTAATTGGTAACCCGTAACCTGTTCTCCTATTTTTTATTTCCTGGCTATTAGGGTTTTTGTGTTTGGGTATTTTCAGTGTTTTCTGGTTACGTTTTGGCTATGTTTTTGTGTTTTGGTATTTTTGGCGTTTTCTATTTTCATTTTGGCCATACATCTAGCCCCGTTACCCTCCATCTGGTTTTTTGATTTTGTTGGACTGCCTTATATTTTCCCTAGCCACTCCCGACAACTGGAGTCCATCCTCATTCGAGGACTAGTACCAACCAGTATTAAAAAAGTGGGAATTTTAATTTTTCGACTCGTTTCACCTTCTTCGCTTGTCGAGTTGGGTGGTGTACTACATTTTTTGGATTTGTTTAACTGTCCTGGTACAGTGACTTGTCTTTTTGAATTGAATCTGTCGGGATGTGGCCTTTTATGGGGTTTGTCTGATTTTACCTTAAGGAAGTGGTTTTTTCCCTTGTGGGTTTCCTTGCTTTTTGCAACCCTCGTTTTATCTGGTGGCCTAATGTAACCCTTGCTATGATTACTAGTTTGATTGATCTCTCCATGATTTGTGGCTTCATGGTTGAATTTTAACCTATCCGCATGCTTCGGGGTATGTTTTAGGGGTTATTCCCTTTTCTGGTGCCCTCTTACTCCGTATTGATGTGGGGCTTTCTCCCGGGTGTCGCTCCTTGGTATCTATGCCATTTCGGCGTCGTTCCTGTTGAGATTTAGGCTGATTGTTTCCTTATTTATCTTCCCATGATACATTTGGTATTGTTACTGGTAATTTGGGGTTTTATTTTGAAAGCTCCATACAGGAACGGTATGATATCGACTGCTTTATTTAAGGACATATGTTATATGATCTTTTTGATGCTTTTTCGCTGAGAATTATTACTGTCTGGTTGATATCATATAAGATATACCTGACATTTTGGATTCTGCTCTTGGAGTTCAACTGTCTTATTATTTGTTGATGGTATTGAATTTGCTGGCTATTTGCACGAGATTCGTTTCTCATGATTTGGAGTTCTGGTCACTATATGGATTTATCTGGGGCAGTTTTGACTGCTTTTGGATATTAACCTTTTATGCTGGTGTTATTTTTCTGGGGTTTCATTATAGTATCAATTTCTTAGCTCTATCTATATGATGCTTTTTGAATGCGGCTCGAATACGTTTGTCTGTTATTGATGAGATGTTTTCTTTTATCTGGAATGATTTGGCATTATGGTCTAATGGGATTATCTGTTTTTTCCTATATTATGATCCCATCTATACCGGTCTCGATATCTATGTTTTCACATTAATAATATTTATCAGAGCCCAATAGTTCTGTTGCTGTGATGGTTTGGACTGGTTCGTTTGTTTTGAGAAAGTAGGTCATGCTTTTTTGTTGGTTCTGCCCTATTGATAGCATTACTTATAGGACATTATTTGACATATCAGGGGTATGCATGTTTGCAATAAGAAAGACATCTTTATATCGATTGTGGTATCAGAGGTTTTTATTCAACTACTGATATTCCGTTATTCATCTGACTGCCTATGTTGGTGGAGGTTTATATTTGATGGTCTGATATTATTGTGGTGCTATTCTTTTCTTGGACTGTCTTGAATTCTGGAAGTGATTGTTCTCATTTTTGGGACCCGTATTTTCTCCTACCATTATATTGTTCCTTTCTGTGCCGAGATCATTTTATGAGCCTTCATTTGGAGATTTGATTCAGATCCCTATATTCCTGTTTTGCTCTAAGTCTGGGGTATGTACCTGTGTATTTGATTACTTTGACTGGATTTTTTTGGAACTGTTTCAGGAGCTGCTTTCTGGGAATCTTATCCTTTCTTTTTGATGGTGGATACCCATGATGGGTCTCCTGACCCTAGATCGGACCATGTCACCACTAGATTTCACAGGCGTCGGAAGGAAAAGGCCTACAAAATTATGGAAGGGAAACTTCGATATGTGGTGGGTAGGGATATTTATATGGATAGGGTGGAAGCCTTGAGTCGTCGGGCATTAATTGGGAGACTGGAATATGCTTCCATGGAGAAAAAATATTGGGTTGCTTGGGCTACTAAATATTGGAAACCTTTTCTAACCTATGTTCCTACTATCAGCCCGTTGGTTCGGGGTTGGATTGTTTTTGTATTCTTAGAGGATTCCCATGCCTCTGAGGTCTTAAGCCGTCTATGGAGGGTGGGTAATGGCTCTATATTACTTGATTGATGGCATGTTAACTTTGATCCCGTGAGAGAAAGAGTGAAAAAACGCCATCTATGGGAAATTCTCCCAGGGCTTCCTTTCCCTCTTTGGCATCGATCTCTTTTGGAAGGAATTGGGAACACTATAGGTCGATTTGTCGCTCTAGAGGACGATTTCATGAACTCCTTTGACAAGAGGAAATCAAAATTTCTTGTGGAAATTGATATCACTAAAGGCCTTCCAGCCGAAGTTGAAATTCTCTGTCATGAGCGTTTGTTTATACAACGTTTGGATTTTCAGGGCATTCCCTTTAGGTGCAATGTGTGTAGGGAAACTGGCCATTTGTGCTGTGACTGTCCTTCTTTCAGAAAGGGAGTAGTCAAGCACTCATTAACTGACTCCTTTGTTAATTCCCCTTTATCTTCTCCAACAAAGGATTACTCATCTCCGGTTCAAAATGTCTCCTCTCTTGGTCATTTGAAAAATGCTATCTCTTTATATGGGGAAGTTTCAGATCTTGATCTGGAGATTATTGACTCTGTGATTAGCAGCAAAAAAACTCCTTCTCATTCATGTAATCTTTCTGAGGAGGCTGATCCTGTAGGCCATTTGAACCCTACTTTTTTGGATCCTGCTCATGTTATCCCTTCTCATGCTTCAGATCCTCCATCTGCCTTGAAGAATGAAATCTTGCCTAGTTCCTCTCCTCCTTCTCCTTGCCCCCTGCAAGCTACTGACCCTCCTCCTTTATTTTCTGAGGATGATTTCCCCCCCTTACCAAATAAGGGGACAATGACTTATGAGACACCTCCTCTTAGCCCCGCAGTTTCCCCTTCCTTCAAAGACCCTTCCTTGCAAAAATCTCTAAACATTTTCTCGGATAAGACACCTCTTTCTCCTTCAGTTCTCCCTCTAGACTCTATCAGATTTGAGAATGTCACTATCAGAAGAAAGAAAAAATATACCAAGCCCCCTCTTGATCCATCTGATTCAGTCCTAGCTCCTTATACTCCTCTATCTGAGAGATTAAAAGCAGCAGAGAGATCTCTTACTTCTCCTAATAACAGGGTCCTTAGAGCTATGACCCCTAACTCTTCGGTTTCTTAATGCACATCCTTTCTCTGAATGTTCATGGCCTGGGGAGTCTGGCCAAACAAAAAATTCTCTGTCATTTGCTGTCTGCTCTTTCTCCTTATATTTTCCTTTTTCAAGAAACCATGACTAGTCCTTATCCTGCATTATATGCCTTTTCTAAACTCTGCCCGGGCTGGGAGTTTTGTGCTCTTAGTTCTAATGGCCTCTTTGGAGGCATTCTCTCAGGATGGAATCCAAAATTCATTAAATGCAAAGCCTTCCATACATTTGTTGGTATTCTTCTAAAGGCTTCGATCTGGGGCTCTTCCCTAAATCTCTCAATTTTAAACTGCTATGGACCTTATATTAATCGTGAATCTTTTTGGAATACTACAGCTATAGGTGGTCTTCTTTCTCTGCCTAATCTCATCTTGGCAGGGGATCTTAATCTTACTATGAATGCTTCAGAAATTTGGGGATTCAAAGCCTAATTAGATCCATTGGGGTCTTTTTTCTCTAAACTTTTCTTTGATCACAACTTAGTGGATGTTGCTCTTCCCTGTGCTGGGCCTACCTGGAGGAATGGAAGGATTGGGGAAGATGGTATCTCTAAAAGGCTTGATCATTTTTTGTTATCAGAATAGCTGATTAGCTCTCTGCCAAAGTATAGAGCTTGGATTCACAGAAGTAGGATTTCTGATCACTTTCCCATTGTATTGGAATGGATAGACCAACAAAATCCTTGTGCTTATCCTTTTAAGTTCAATCACACCTGGCTTGAAAATGAAGATTTTGTTCAGATGGTTCATTCTGAATGGACTCTTATACAGCCGGATCCCTCTTTGGATACTATGAATGATCTCTCCTGTAGACTTAGAACTCTAAAAGATAAGGTGAAATCTTGGACTAAATCTGCAGCATTAAAAATGAAAGATAAATCAGCTGCTTTGGAAGAGGAAATTAGCTCTCTTCTCCTATCCTCTCAGTCAGCTATTTTAAACCATGAATAGCATCTTCAGCTGTGCTTTGTCAAAGTAGCTCTTAAAAATTTGACTGATCATGAAATTTCTTCTGCAAGACTTCAAAGCAGAATAACCTGGGCGCTTAAAGGGGATGCTAATACCAAGTATTTTCATGCGGTGGCTTTAGCTCGCAAAAATCATAATTCTATTTGGAGTCTAAAAGATGAGTTTGGCTCTTGGGTCTCTGATGATCAAAATCTAAAAGCCCTTGGTATTCAACATTTCAAGACTATGTTTAAAGATGACAAGTTGACAAATCTAGAATCTCAGCTGAAGTTTATTCATCTCTTTCCTTCTTTTATCAGCCTGAAGGATAAAGATTCCTTTACAAATCCTGTTACTCTTATGGAAGTGGAAAAGGCTCTTAATATCTTTAAAAAAGATAAGGCTCCTGGACCGGATGGTTGGCCAGTTGAATTCTACTTGTTCTTTTTTGATCTATTGGGTCCTCTCCTTATTAAAGTGGTGGAAAAAGCTAGAACCTCGGGCAGAGTGGCTCCTTCTCTCAATTCTACTTTTCTAGCTCTTATCCCTAAGACAGATCTACCTGTTTATTTTGCTGACTATCGTCCAATCTCCCTATGTAATCTATGCTATAAACTTATTTCCAAAATTGTAGCTATGAGGCTTAAACCCTTTCTGGATACTTCCATCTCTCCCCAACAATTTGGCTTTCTTAAGAATCGACTTATCCAGGAACCCATTGCTATTACTCAGGAAGTTCTGCACTCTGTCAACTACAAAAATAAATGTGCCCTCATCCTCAAATTGGACTTATCTAAAGCCTTTGACAGATTTAATTGGACATTCATTTGTCTTCTTCTTATTCAAATAGGTGTTCCCCTTATTGGAGTTAACTAGATCCTGGGCTGCATTTCCTCAGCTAATTTTGTTGTTCTTATAAATGGATCTTCTTCCTCTTTCTTTACTGCCTCGAGGGGTTTAAGACAGGGATGTCCTCTATCCCCCTTATTGTTAATTCTGGTTATAGAAGGGCTCAGTCTCTTGATTGAGGAGGCAAAACGAAGTGGGAAAGTTAAAGGCATAAAAGTTTCTTCTAAGCTCTCTCTCACTCATCTACTATTTGTAGATGATGTGATTATATTTGGTATGGGTTCCTATGAAGAATGGCTGGCCTTCAAAGGAATACTGGATATCTTCTGTGAGGCCTCAGGTATGTCTATTAATGGGAATAAATCTTGTTTTTTACAAAAAGGTGTAGATGAGGCAATTCTACAAAGAATCTCTGGTATCCTCCCTTTCAGGTCTGATGATTTTCGGAAAGGTTTTAATTACTTGGGATATTTCTTGAAACCAAATGGTTACATGGTAAAATATTGGCTTTGGATGGTTTTGAAATTTGAAAAGAAAATTTCCCACTGGACAAACAGGCTTCTTTCTATGGGAGGTCGACTTGTACTTATTCGCGCTGTTCTTTCCAGCATTCCCGTCTACTGGTTGTCACTGGTTCCGATTCCTTCCTCTATTCTAGACAAACTCAGAAAAGTGATTTTCTCCTTTTTGTGGGGATCTTCTGATAAGAAAACAAAATATCATCTTGTGGATTGGCATCTTCTGGCTCGGCCTACTTCCCATGGTGGTTGGGGAATTAAGCATCTCCCTAGCTTTAGTTTTTCTTTGAGAATGAAATCTTTCTAGCTAGCTGTCCACAGCAAAGGCATTTGGAATCTCCTTATCTCGACAAAATATATGAAAAATAATCCCTTTCACCTTTGGCTCAGGGAAAAGAACTTCATTTTTAATAATGCCTCTATTATATGGAAGGGTTTCATTGCTACTATCAACTGGATTGGTAAAGGAACTACTTGGCAAGTTGGTAATGGTGAATCCATTTGCTTGGGGGGCGATCCTATTGTGGGGTTGGGATCCTCTTTCACTCTGCCTAGAGGACTGAGAGACTATCTATAGGATTTTGGCATTGTTTCCTTAGCCCAGGCTTGCAATTATACTTCAAATGCCAAAGGTTATTGGTTTTCTGCAGAAGAACTTGATCTTACAGGTGATTTGAAACTCATTTGGGATAATTATATAAGAGGTCTGGAATTTGGTCGTATTCGGCTTACCGATCAAAGTGATATGTTAATCTGGTCCCACAATAATTATTTTGGGCCATTATCTGGTCCATCACCTTTTTTTTTGCTGTCCTTTTGCTGCCCATATTTTCACTTTCTTCGAGAGAAAATTCAATTGTTCTTTCCCTAGTTTCAGCTCTGTTCACTCCTTCTTGGATCGATGGTTCACCTGTTCTACGAGTTCTGCCCCTTACTTATACTTACCTCTATTTATTTTTTGGGGAATTTGGCTCACCCGTAATCTCTGCATTTTTGAAGATAAGAAACCTTCCATCCCTGATTTGATTGCCAAAATTGAAGGGCTAATTACTACTTTCCCTGTGCCTTTGAAAATCTTCAAAGCTCGTAATATTGGACCTAAACCATTAAAATGTTTTCCCTGTGGCTTCTTTGATGGTGCTGCTACGGAGAATATGGGACGATCAGGTTTTTTGATTTATATCAATGATATGCATTCCTTTAGCTTTTCCATGGGTTGTGGCAGAAGCTCTAACACTAGAGCAGAGTTATTGGCTTGCTGGGCAATTCTTAGAGTCAGCTATTTGATGGGTATTCCTCTTCAGCTGATATATGGGGACTCAATGGTTATCATCTCATGGTTAAACAGAATTTCTGCACTTGATGTTCCATCTCTGATGCACTGGTGTCGCGATATTAGACTTATGCTTCAAAGGGCCCCGTCGGTGATCTTTAAACATACATATCGTGAGCATAACACGTTGGCAGATGCACTCTCCAAACTAGGACTAAAATTGGATATGGGAGTTGTTACATTCTCAGAATCTATGGATGGAATGATTGTGAATCAAGGAAACTCTATCTCTTTTAGAGTAGCTGAATATCTTCTTTTGTTTCAGCTTGGATATCGCTGTGGATTGATTATCTCTTTCTGTTCTATGATTGAGTCCTTCTTGCCAGCATGTATTGCTTTGATATGTTATGTTTGAAGTTCATCTTCGAATACTCAGTTCTATCTGACCTGTTTTAACAGGGATGATGAGAAAAGTCTTCTACAATCAGACTTTATCTATTGTATCTGTTGCTTTGTTTTGTCATTTTTAGTTGTTGATGGTGGTTCTGAGTTCGGACAGTCTTCATGTAGATTTGTTTTGATGTATCTGCTGCTATGTTTTGTCAAGATGTTGGCACTGAAATATGGCAGTCATCATGCTGATATGTAAAAGATGTCTTTTGATTCATTTGAATAACAAAGACTGGTATTTTTTCCTCTGAAAAAAAATATGCCACCACATAAAATAACGGGGAAAGGGGAGAGACCTGCGGGTTTGACCCCGTGACCTCTGCCCTGTATCCCCCACGACCTACCAACACACCATTATAATGATCCTTGATAGGGACTGGGAATATACGGTTAAAATATTGTAGTGGAGGTGTGGGGCTCCAAAAGGGCATGTGGCCCCATGGCCCACGACCCAAAAAAACACCATATTTTTCTTATAAAAAACACGCTTGGGACGAGACAAAAAATGAGAAACCATATACACAACGCATGGTTTGCAAAGATTCCAAGACTAAGTGTAGGCACAAATATCGAGGTGGGTATAGACATTAATGTGCACAGTTCCTGAGGCATAAAAGTACAACCAATACAAGTAGGGTAGAGGGTGTTCTTATTTTGTGTGCCAGAGGAGGTCTTAGGAAAATATATTTGATTTTATACTCGTTTTTCTTAGAATTTCGCAAGGAGTTCAGTGGTGTTGTTTATTTGTTCTTCTAACAGATAGAATTTTGAAGTGTTTCCAGAACACTCAATTGTAAGCTTTTGAACACTTAATAGATTGACCTTCCCATTGGAAGTTGCTCGGAGACGTATCCTAGGAGGGGTGAGCTTTATTATCAGTTGTGTCTTCTATTTATGGTTTGCATATCTGTTGTTATTTTCTTTGTGAATGATTTAAAGAATTTAAAATTTCTATTGTTAAGCCTATTTTATGAGTATTTAACATGCAAATTCAAATGCAAATTAATGGTTAAAATATCCTGAAATTTCAGATCAAGTTTGGTATCAGAGAAAGACAACCATTGCATTGTGAGTTTATGTTAAAAATATGTAGGATTCAGCGTGGTGAAGGAGAACTTGAAGAGTTTGATCCAGATATTGGTTCAAGAAGAGGGAAAATTTCTTCAACAAAAGTAAAAGAAGCAACTTCTTCTATCCCATCTGAAGGGGAGTTTCTGAAAGCTTTCATGAGAATGCAAATGATGGTAAAGGAGCTCTATCACGATCGAAAGAGAGGGGAACAAGGAGGTACATCTCACGTGGAAGGTAAAAAATAAGTAGGTGGTGAGGAATTTCCTAAATCCCCACCATCTTCTCTGTCTTATATTGATGGTTCTTTATCTTTACATTCTTCGTTTGAAAAGAAAAAACAAAAAAATGACCTTAATGTGCCTCAATTAAAGCTAGATATTAAGTTTGAATTACTTATGTATAATGGAGAGATTAATGCTGAAAATTTGGACAATTGGATCCAACAAATTGAAGTTTATTGTAGGATTCAAAAGTTGGCTTCTCTCTGACTTGGAGGGACTTCTCTCATCTGGTGGGAGAGAAGATCTCAAGAGGATCTTGCCACAAAAGAAAAAATCATCTCCTCTTGGTAAGCATTCACTTCAGCACTAAAAAAAACAATTCTATCAATTAGGGTATATACAACAAGCTATGATGGATTGGCAGAATTGGAGGCAAGGTAAGGGACAAAGTGTACACGATTACACACAAGAATTTTGAAAAAGAGCATTGGTACTTGGTATACCTCTCTACACCAAGGAAACTCTTCTCAAATATATAGGAGGATTGCACAATTATTTACATCATATGATATTGATGTTTAATCCGACTAAGCTTAATGAAATGTGCATTCAAGAAACTCACATTGAGATGAAGGGGAGGAATACCAAAGAGAAATTTTTCAAGAAACCTTTGAAACCTGATGGGAACAAGTCTAAAGGTAAGGGAAAACGTAAGCACACAACTACTATGAAGAAGGAAGGAGATAAAACTACATGTACTCGTTATCAGAAGAAAGGTCATGATGCTTCCAAATGTTGGAAACTTTGTTCATAGCTCAATCTTGAGAATTTTCAGAATAAATAAGACAATAAGACTACTATAGCAGAAATCCAACATGATTTGGGGTCATGCTCTAGGGATGAAACTAAGGTGGTTTCTACAAGCATTCAAGGTAAAATTCATTCTTGCTTTATTTCAAGAAATGAACCTGCCATTGCTGAAAGAAAGAGGAGTGAGTTATTTCAAATTAGAGTGACCTCCAAACATACACAAATTGATACTCTTTTTGATAGTGGATCACAAGCAAACCTCATTTCAGAAAAAAATTGTTAAGAAATTACAATTGGAAAATAAGTTACACCCTAATACATATCCACTTGGATGGGTATGTGATAATGCACAATTACAAGTTACAAAACAATGTAGACTTAGGTTTTCCATCACTTCTATATTTGTGGATGAGTTAGATCTAGACATGGTTCCTCTGGATATCTGTGGTATTGTGTTGGGTAGTCCATATCTGTATGATAGGAAGGATATCTTTTACATGGAAGATAACATATATTAGCTCACTAAATATGGTATTGAATATATCGTTTGTGCACGTCGCATGAAAACTAATCTTTCTTTATTTTATGAAAATCAAATGAAAAGGTTAATAAATGCAAGTAAGAACTTTGTGCTTATGATAGTAAAAGAAAAAGATGTTGAACAAACTGAATCCTTTAAAGGTTGTGATCCTAAAATTAAAAAGGACTTGATAAATGTGGTATCTAATTCTGATATTTTGTTTCAATAACCTAAGGGATTGCCTCCAAAAAGGGAAATTCAACATGAAACTCATTTACTGCAAGATGCACCTCTTCCTAATATTGGCATGAACATGTCTTCCATTGTTGAGAATGCAGAGATAAAGAAACATGTTCAAGAATTGATTGAGAGAGGGGAAATTCGACCAATTTCCTCTCTGTGTGGTTCACCAATTGTTTGGTGCCAAAGAAATATGTCACATGAAGTATATGCGTTTATTACACTGCACTGAACAAAATTACAATAAAGAGCATGTATCCTCTTCCTATAATTGATGATATTTTAAATTAGTTAAAAAATGCATTTTTTTCGCTAAGTTAGACTTAAGAAGTGGCTATCATCAAATCCGTATTCATGACAATGATATTTGGAAAACAAATTTTAAATCCAAACATGGATTGTATGAATGGATGGTAATGCCATCTGGGCTTTGTAATGAACCTGCAACATTTATGAGGGTGATGAACGACGTGTTTAAGCCCTTCATACATGATTTTGTTATATTCTACTTAGATGATATTCTAATTTTCAGTTGAACTTGGGAAGAGCATGTCAAGCATGTTAAACATGTATTGGATATACTTGGAAGGGAAAAATTGTACCTAAAGATGTCTAAATGTGAATTTGGAAAGACATACTTAGTATACCTAGGTTACATTATAGGGGGTGGAGAATTGAATATTGATCCCTCTAAAGTTTAGTTCATTGTAAACCAACCTAAGTCGAATAATGTAATAGATGTAAGGATATTTTTCGGAGAAACCCTATACTGGAGGAAGTTCATTGCAAACTTCTCCTTTATAGATTCCCCTTTACATGCTTTGAAAAGCGTGAACAGTCTTTTAGTGGGAAGGCAAGGAACATAAATCCTTTGACACACTGAAAGAAAATATCAACACAAATCCAGTACTTTCACTGTCGGATATACAACAACCATTTGAGGTAGAACCTGATGCTAGTTGTTATGCAATGGGGGAATTCTTAATTCAACATAAAAAACCAATATGATATCATTCTTAAGCTTTCTATAAAACAATAATCAACTATCCAACCTATGACAAAGAGTTGTATGCATTAGTACAGAGTGTTAAAAAATGGAAACATTACCTAATGGGTAAATAAACAATCATACATATTGATAATCAGCCACTATAATATTTACAATCACAAACTAAGCTACAACAATCAAGGAATTTTAGATGGATGGGTTTTTTACAACAATTTCATTTGGTTATTAGGTATAAGAAAGGAATTTAGAACAAAGTTTCAGATATTCTATCTAGAACTTCGACAAATGATTCTAGTGTCATTCAACAAAGTCCTTTAGTTCATGCATGTTATGTTGAACAATATACTAAGGATGAAGATTTCAAAGAAGTTTATGAATCACTAAGGAATGGCTATCAGAATGAAGAATTGAACTATCATATCAATGAAAAGTTGTTGTACCATATTGGCAAAATTTGTATTCCACAAAGTGAAAGAGTACATGTGATAAGAGAAGCTCACACTTCTCTCATTTGAATACATTTTGGAGTAGGTAAAACTGTAGCACAATTACTATTTTTTTTCTCTTGCCCTCGAATGAATGATACAATGTCCAAATATGTAAAATGTTGTGTTATGTGTGCAACAAGTAAAACAAGCAACATAAATTTAGGCTTGTACACTCCAATTCTTGTTCCTTCTCATCCATGGGAAAGTGTTTCAATGGATTTTGTAGGAGGTTTACCAATCTATAGAAAAGGACATGACTATTTGTATGTTGTTGTTGATTGATTCAATAAAATGTGTATACTCATGCCTTGTAAAAAGCAGATCACAGCTGAGATGACTTCTCATTTGTTCTTTCAAAATGTATGGGTCCATTTTGGACTTCCTACTATTATTTTTGATTGAGATTCTCACTTTCTTGGGAAATTTTGGTCATATTTATGGGAACTTATGGACACAAAGCTGAAGAAAAGCACAACATTTCATCCACAAACCGATGGTAAAACTGAAGTGGCAAATCGAACCATGGTACATCTTCTTCGAGGGTATTGTGCTAAGCATCCCAAGCTTTGGGATGAACAATTGCATTATGTACAACATGCCTACAACAGAACTATACACTCTTCTACTCAGAAGTATCCCTTCGAGACACGTTTTGGGTACTTTCCAAAGTATCCTTTAGACTTTATTTTTGGGAAAGATACAGTGGAATGTGGACAGGTTGATGTGGATAAAGCTCAAAATTTTATTTAACAAATCCAATTTATTCATCAAGCAGTGCAGGGATAGTTAGAATCAATTCAGGAAAAATACAAAGAACGAAATGACAATATTGACATAGATCATCATTTCCAAATTGGTGATCGAGTATGGATTCATATAAGCAAATATCATCTCCAAGGTGAAGGTAGAAAGTTGAAACCTATCACGTATGGACCCTTTACAATTTTGGACAAAGCCTAGTAATAATGCTTTTTGGCTAGAATTTCCTCCTTATATAAAGGTGTATTCAGTTTTTAATGTGGAAAAATTGAAACTGTATGAGCCAACTATGATTGTAGACCAAGATTTACAGGCTCAAGCGTCTTTTGTGAACGATTTTCCTCCTGAGTATCTCAATGAAATTCAGGAAGATATAATACTAGACAAGCAGTTTAGATATTCATGAAGAGGAGGCATGGAGTTTTCTCATGTGGGGTTAAAAATTAATGCATCCAAGAAAATCAAGGTGGTTAGAGACTTAAAGAGCGAGGGATTTGTACCCTCACTTATTTTCTGAATGATTTCATGCTTTTGGTGGCCCAAAAGCTTCCTAGTGGGAAGGTTTTATCTAGGTGGATCATAAAACATTAGATCAAATTTAAAGTCTTCAAAATGAAAATAAAATATTATAGGATGGAATATATCGTTAGTATCTTTCCAGTGACATTCATTTTGTGCGAAATAACCTCCAGATGCAGAAGTTGTCATCTTTTGAAGTTTCGGTAGGAATGGTAAAAAATTTGGTAAATGGTAAAAAAATTGGTTAAGTTGTGGTTGGAAAAAAAATTGGTTAGATTCTATAGGATTTGAACCCAATAACTTCAAATTTCCTACATCCCTCACTAGGTTACACTAGCCAAGTTTCTGCACATGATCCTTGTGAGTCATAGGACAAGAGTTCTATTGGAACTTGTCAAATCGTGGTTATAGAAAAGGGATGAGGGGGGGATTATCCCTTGAACCCATGTCAACACCGAGACTTCCCCTATCATGGATAATGTGTAACATAACTATAACCAACCCTTATCCATAACAAACATGCCATG
>LPNX011021155.1:231185-337706 GCA_001517045.1 Pseudotsuga menziesii | reverse complement strand
TATATATATATATATATTCCACCAAATAAAATAATGTGGAAATGGGAGAGGCCCATGGGTTTGACCCCGAGATGTCTACCCCGTATCCCCCACGACCTACCAACACGCCATTATAATGAGCCTTGGTAGGGATTGGGAATATATGATTAAACTATTGCAGTAAGGTGTGGGGCTCCAAAAGAGCGTGTGGCCCCATGCCCCGCAACCCCAAAAACCACCATATTTTTTCTATTAAAAAACATGCTTGGGGCCAAGACATATAAGGAGAAACCATATAGACATCACACAATTTGCACATATTCCAAGACTAATCATGGGAACAAATCTTGAGGCAGGTATAGACCATAAAAGTTCAGCTTGAAGATACCATGTAGGGGAACCACCTAGTGCTTTAGAATAGGCTCTACCAGATGGTCAGTTTTGGATGGGATGATGCATGAAAATGGGACCAAAATCCCCCATGCACAAAGAATAGGAGCTTCAGGTCCCTACGATTTTCAGTCTTTATCATCCCAAGAACCTAACCGAATGGTTTCTAGAGCCTTCATTTGGACCATTAGCCATACCCTGCCAAAGGAGGTGGATTTCCCTTTTAACCTATGACTATTTATTTCTTTCGAGGTATTCTATACCACAAATCCTACGAAGTTTTTCCATAATCTATTCATGATGGGATTTTGGATTGGGTCCTTTGTTCAGTTACACAACACGAGATCTTGTCTTCCTCTTTTTTTATTGGAGTGATTTATGGAAACAACCCCTCTATCCTATAATTGTCCTGCGTAGGAACACGGGGGCTTCACTTTTTGACCAATATCCTATCACGTTAGTTCATATTGTGGGTTTTAAAATTATAAAAAAATGAACCAATATATTGCAGGTATTGGGGGGGGATGAGGGGTTTAAGGTTGGGGTGGGTAGGGTGGTTTATAAGGATTGAGGTATAAAAAGGGTTGGGGAGGAGGTTTTTAGTATTGTGAGGGGGTTTCAACAAAAAGAGTTTGGGTCAATATCTCTGGAAATTAAGGGTATTCTTTAATATCCCATGATCGCACATGCTATGTGATAGGTTCACTAAGGGAAGTCCCCATGCGTAGGAATAGGTGTCTAGAATATGGTCCAAGGTCTCCTCGACATTTTGGCACAAGAAACATTGGTAAGGACCTTGAAACCCTCTTTTTTTAATATTTTCCCTTGTAAGAGGTCTTCTTTTGAGGATGAGACACACAAATGTTGAGAATTTTGGCCATAAATTCACTTCCTAGAGATTCTTCCAAAATGTCTTTGAAAGTTCCTAATTAATCCCTTCCTTAATTTCATAGGCCTCCTTAATTGAAAAGGCACCCTTTGGTTTCATACCCCACCTCATCTTATCCTCATTAGCCTTGGTTTGAATGCGTTTGTCTCGGAGGGAATCCAACATGATCTCCACTTCCTTGCACATCCCGTAACTTCTCCCACAAGTCCCTTTGATCCCACTCCCTGAATTTGAGATCCTCCTCCCTTGACTCCCATAATGATTTAACTGTCACTTTTCAATAATATTCACATCCATAGCATATACATGGAACCTCTAGGGAGGTAGTAAGTTTCGGTATTTATTTATAAGAATATTGATAGAAGAGTGCAGAGTCCCCATCCCTTAATTCCCAGAATATTTTTTCCTGAACCAAATCCATACCTTTCATGGTTGACTTCCATGTATGGGAACCCCTCGTCCTCCGTAAAAAGAATGAGGTCCCTCATTTCCCAACCAGAGGCATATTTTCAATGCCACAACTTGGCCCAAGGTTAAACACCATGAGACACCCAGTGCCACCATATTTTTTCTCCATAGACCTCATTCATTTTTTCAAGGTCTCACAATCCTAATCCCTCATGAAATTTTGGTTTTCAAACATTCTCCCATTTTACCAGAGCCCATTTACTTTGGTATCCTCCCCCACTCCAAATAAAATTCATCTGGATATTTCAGATTTCCTTTAAAATCACCATGCTAGAGAATAAATAGACAGACATGGCATGGAGAAAAAAATTTACCAGAACCAATCGACTTGCCAAATTCAAGGGGCGATAGTTCCAATTTTCTAATTGTCTCCTCATTTTGTCTAGTAGCTCTGTCCTTGAGCCTTTAAGCACAATTGACTCCACTAGAAAGGAACCTAAGTATTTGGATGGAAGGAGGATCTCTTAAAGTCCTACAAATCAAAGAATATCGAGCTTTTTTATCCTAGAATTATTAAAGAAAAATACATGGGACTTCCGTTCATTAATATCCAAGCTTGATGCTTCACCGAACTCTTGAAGGAATCTCTTAATGGATCTTGCTTCCTATACCGATGGGTGACCCATCAACATAGTGTCATCAACTATCTACTAGTGAGTCTGATTTTCTTCCCTAGGGTGCACCTTTAATCCATGAATCACCTGAATCTACTTGCAAGGATTTTATGGACCTCCCTAATCCCTCAGCCATGAGTAGAAAGAGGAAGGAAGAAAGTGGACCCCCTTGTCTAATCCCTCTTGAAGGTATGATGGGATTTGATGGGACTCCAATGACAAGAATATACAATAAATAAGATGATATAATTCTCATTATCCATCAAATCAATCCTCTCTAAACCCAAATTCTCTTAGAACCTCATAAATGTATTTCTAGTTGAGCTTATCATAGGGTTTGCCAATATCAAGTTTTAGCATCATCCTAGAAATCCTTACTTTTTTTAGGTACTAGATAACCTCATGCACAAGAATGATCCCATCCATAATTCGATGACCCTCCACAAAGTACGATTGTTCTAGGGATATCAATGTAAAAAAAATTGGCTTCAGGCGATTCACAATAACCTTTGTTACAATCTTATAAATTACATTACATAATGCGATACGTAAAAAAATTCCAGGATTGACTGCCCCCTCACTTTTAGGAAATAGGGTGAGAAATGTGGAATTTAAAGCTGAAAAGATAAGTTGTGGCCTTTTGCACTCCTCTAAAATTTTCCACAATTCCTCTTTTACCATATCTGAAAAATGATGGAAAAAATCATAGTGAAACCATCATAGCTTGGTTCTTTTCCATTAGCCATTTGTTCCACAACCTCTTCTACTTCCCACATTAGGCTTCATTAACAGCTCATATTTTTATCATAAGTGACTAGGGATGAAATGTGTTGGGTGATGCACTCGATTTCCTCTCTTCTGTCTAGTTGGGTTCCTCCAAGATGTTCTTAAAGAATTGTATAAGCTCCCCTTAAATATATTCTATAATTTCCACCCATTCCCCATCTTCCTTCCCAAGAAGAACGATTCCATTTTGGGTGCAGTGCTGGATTGCCTACAATGGAAAATTTTTGTATTCCTCTCCCACTCCTTGAGCTAGTTCACCCTTGATTTCCGTTTCCATAAGTTTTCCTCATGGTGTTCTCTTTTTGAAAGTCAAAATAAAACATTCACTTCCTCCTCTCGAGGAATAGGGGAATAAACCTCTCTCATCCCCTACCTTTGAATTTGTTCAAGCCTTCCTTCTAGGTAAGTCTTGTCCTCAAATATATTACCAAATTCCTCCTTGTTCCATTCTCTTATTTTTCCTTTAATACATTTAAGCTTCTACTGAAATTGGTACATGCTTTTCCTTTCTTTTGTCCCGAACTCTTGCCACCCTCGATGCACATTCTTTATGAAGTGGGGACGGCTGAGGAAAAACTGATCAAACCATAAAGCTTCTTAAATTGAGATCCCACCCCACTCCACCATAATCAAACTGTCCAATGATCTAAACGTTCAAGGGGAAATACCATAGTTTAAATCTCGCTACCAAGATCCATAATCAATTCCAAGATTAGAAATCGATCTAGGTGAGAGGGAATGTGCCTATCTCCTCCCCTCATATTATTCCAAGTGAATATGTCTTCACGAGAAATAATTTCAACCAACCTTATATCCTCTATGGCTTCTCTAAAGAGGATTATCCCCCCATATGGCCTTCTCCTGCCTCCCTTTTTCTCTTCCAGTTAGGTGATCATATTAAATCCCCCCCATCACCTAGAGTCTTCCATTAAACCAATTATGAATCCATTGTAAAGACTTAATGAAACACCGCTTCTACTAAGGGGAATGAGGTATGTAGAAATTAGTCAGAACCCCCCTGATGGTGTTCCCCCTATCTAAAATTCTACTAAAATGGATTTGTGAAATTCCACAAACCCATTTAAATAGATCTTTATAGGATCCCATAAGATATCAAGACCCCTAATATCCCCTACCACATCTATTCCTATTCCTTCACATCCTCAATACAAGTTTCTTCCTACCTCTAGTGGGTGTGCTTCAGTGAATTTTGTTTCCTATAAGAACATCACAATTGGTTTTCCGTTTGAACCTTTTTCTTCAAAATATGAGTTTTTTAATGTCTATTCATCCCTCTCACATTCTAAGTTATAATCTTCAATGACAAACAATGGAAAAATTTACAGACCTAACATATCCCTAATGGTAGGGTACTAACATGATTCAACTAATATGAGCGCTGCTTCTACAAAGAGGACCTTGTTCGATTTCCTCCTCGATTTCTTGCTCATCTGTACATGTTTCCTTTTATTGTCCTTCAGGGAGCCAACTAATATCCTTAAAGGTTTTATTTCGCTAGTCTTAATGATTGCTTCCTGTAGCAAGAAAATTTCCTCTTGGGGGGAAAACCCTTACCTTTATCTACATAATCCTTCTCTATTCCCTCCAGGTTAATCTCACCTATTTCCATATCCTCCCCTTCCTCTTCCATATCCATCTTGTACTAGGTCATGACCTTTTCTTCAACTTTATTTTCCTCCTCTATTGTTTTCCTTGGACATTCTTCCTCCCATCTAGGGTTTCCTTTCTACTCCACTTGTGATTTGAGGTTTTCCACATTCTCCTCTTTCTCCCTTAGAACCGCAAATTGATTGGTTACCATGGGTCTCTTGTTTATCTCAGGAGTATCATGTCTTCTCCCTCCTTGTTTATTCCATTGCACCGTTGAAAAACCTTGGTTATCCATCTGTTTGTTCTGCTTAGGTTGCAGGGGAGGGCCATTTTGTGGAGAATCTCTAAAGAGTTTCTCATATTCATGATAACGCCTGCAATGGAAAGGGAACTTCTTATAATACAACAATTTACTCCACTCCTCATCTTCCCATGTAAGGTTTATGGATTCTGGAAGGGATTTTGATAAGTCCATATAAACACAGATTCTAGCATATTCCATATACCTTTTTTCATTTGTTTTCTCAGATATATTGATGAAGTTCCTTAGGGTATTTCCTATGTCTTCCAAAATTTCTCGATCCCAGTACTCCTCTGGTAAGGAATACAATCGAATACACACTGGCACAATCCTCATGTATTCTCAATTAGAGGAAATTTGGGGTCTAAAATTGGCCTCTTAAGGAAAATAATAAAATAATAGTTAAAATGATAAAATAATATTTATTAATTTTGGAGGAAGAAAGAAAAAACTACTATTTATTCGTAATTTAACCATATCTCCATGTGTTTTTACTCAAATTTAGAGGGGGAGCACTTGTTGGATGCATAACTAAATTCCACATCCAATGAGTACCCACATTGCATACTTTTGACGGACCCTAATTCCCCAAAAGTAATAAATACAACAACGTGATGAAAGAGTACCTGAAAAAACATGATGATTGTGATGATGATGTCATCATCACGTTTTTCAGGTATTTCTTTATTTTGGGGTAGTTAGGTTCGTAAAAAGTATGTAGTGTGGGTACTCGTTGGATGCAAAATTTAATTCCACATCCAACAAGTGCTATGAGTAAAAAATCAGGGATATATGTTAAAAATACAAACAAAAAGTAGTTTTTTTATGACAAATATGTCAAGTCAACCATTATGGTTGACTCATTTTATTGAAATTCTAATGGTTCTTGAATTCCAACTCATCAACAAATTATGGTTGTCTTGTTTTCTTATATGATGGCTCATTTCCTTATAAGGACCATTTTAGACCCTAAATTTCCTCTAATAATGTTTTTGGGTTAAATACCTCCTTTGAGTATCTGAGAAAGAGACTAACCGAGTAAAAAAATAGGGTCCTCTATCCATCACCCGATTTTTGTCCTCCAAAATGATGAATTTTATGGTAAAAAAACCCTTCGAACCTAGTTGCAAATCATAATGTTCCCTTGGTTTCCATGTGGAGTTTATCCACCAAATTAAGGATTTATCTGAGGGAAGAATTCCCACAAATTTCCCTATCAGTGCATGCTATTTCATGTATTGGATCTGATCTCTTAGGCTCTTGGATATGATCTACATTGTTGGAAACAAATATGTCCTAGGAAAGAAATGTTCAGGTGACGTACTTGCTGATATGACCTATTTTTGTCTAATCCCTCTCCTCCTATTTCATTCAACTAGATATGGATGCTACCGATCTGCACTCCTGTGACCGAATCCCCAGGTGGGGCTCGATCCCCATCCCTTGCACTCCCCTCTTTAGATCACCATTAGCCTTCGTCTTTTGATTTTCATCGTAGTCATTAGTTCACTCCTTAAATTGAAAGTCTTATTGTTAGGGTGGTTGCAATATTGTTGGTAATATCACTAGCATTAAATCCATTTGCTTGAGATATCACCTTTTTACTTTCTTTTTTTGGAAATGCAGCCCTACCACCTCTAACAATGAATGCACCATTTGGAATCTTTGGGTCACTTATATTAAGATTTTGCATAGCTTTGGTCTATGAAAAAGAGGCAAAGAAAATGCATATACTTAATGCATTTAATGTACTGACAAACATCACTACCGTGGTCTCCATTGCTAGTACCTCTATCATTGCCACCACTGATTCATGCAGACTAAATTATGTTTGCAATAAATGTTTACACAAAACTACACCACAAAATTGTAGCAATGGCATCAATCATATTGCTAAGCCCTGTGTTGAATTCCACTATCAAAGCAGTGCTGGAAACAACATTATTTTTGTATTACAGATCATTGTATTGAATTCATTTGGGACAAGGCTTAGTTAAGGCTTGTTCTTTGTTGTGAGGGTTGTCAAAAAACATTGTAAATGATGGTTGCTTGCATACTAATGATGATAAGTTGACATAGTAAAAGCAAGATACCATAGAAAAACCAATAGTATAGATATTTGTCAGATGACACAAATTATAAAAAATGAGTAACATCCAAAAATGAAAATAAGGAGCAAGTGGAAGAAGAAACATTCGTATTACCCCAGTATAATCTATTGCACTTTGTAGGTATTCACTTATCTACACTCTCCTCTATTGTATAAACCATGGAGTGGAATTCGTATGTTCAACGTTTAAAACTCCATCTTTGTAAAAATCATGCCAAATAGGATCACCTTGTTTGGTTTAAAACCCATGTGGGTAGAAGTGACACGAAGAGCTCTTTTTTTTTCTTCTGTTGCTTCGGGTAAAATGCTTCTAATATTTCCTTATAATTTTATCTCAATGCTTGACTATAGTCATGAAACCTGATAGAAATTAATTGTTTAAACGTAAGAGTGCTCTACAACAATTTGTTGGATTATATGGTGGAAGCATTTAATTCCTATACTAATAGTGTTAGTCTTTTCTCTTAGATAAGATAGCATAGAATATGAACAACAATAACATCTCAAGAAATTATTAGGTTTTGATAGTCTTAGATTACTATGGATGATGCTGTAATGACCCCATTTTTTCACTATGGACCACTCTATTGGACTAGGGAATTCAATGGTCTAAAGTCACTTGGAAAAATTAAAGAAGAATTGTATAGTGGCGATTTAGGTCATGATGCACTATGGAAAAACTAAGTTCCAAGGGAAAAATCTGATGAAGGATCATGAGGCCGAATTTAGGAATGGAGGGACATTCCAAGGAGTGTAAATCCCACTAAACATGAAGAAAATCTCAAAGTAATTCCCCTCTACTCCCACAATACCAATTGGAGGGAGTTGAGGTGTCGTCTCTCCTAAAATTGAATTTTATTATTATTTTCAATAGAAAAATCTAGAATGAGGTGGAATTAGTCACAAGGAGAATTCTCTCCTAAAAATCATTTTTATCAATATTTTCAAGAGAGAGCTAAAAAATTATGGAAAAGGTGAATGAATAGTTATAAAAGAATGGTGAGGGATATTGTGGGAGAACTTTAGGAAAAAATATTTCTGAATTGGAAATATCTCGAGGCTTTCAAGCTTGGGAGATTTTCCCCTTGCATTTGTGACTTGTTTTTATGTTGAAATATTCCACCCTAGATGGTGTGAGAGGATAAATCATACATATCTGTTCATTTGGGATTCATTGCAGGTGTTGAAAGGGATCATATAGTTATTTCTAATAAGCTTCATTGATTAGAGTTTGTTGTGAGTTGTATTGCAGATATGAAGATTCATCTGTATTCTAGTGTTTTATTGTGTTGGTTTTCTAGTTTTCTTAGTGTGGAGGGCACAGTTTCTCTCATTCAATTTTATTTTGCTATTATTCTCAGTGTTGGAGGGGGAACTTGTGGAAGAGAGTATACCATTTGAGAGCTACAAAAATATTCTTGACTCTCTTTCTTAGATCCATTGTGTTTGGGAATCTGTTGCAGCGGCAGCTGTTTTCCCCAATTTTTTTTTATTTTTTTATTTTGGACCCTCCTCTTAATTTTTATCTTGTTTAAAATTGTTTGGATCCATGAATTCTGTTTTGTTCCGCCTCTGCTACTTGTTTGGATTGTTTTGAGGTCAATTGTTTTCGTGCTTTTCAGAAGATTGCTTATGTCTGAAACTGTTTGAGCTATGAATTTTGAAGATTGGATTTCAGATGTTACCCGTTCTATCTGCGATTTCTTTCTTTGTTATCAGAAGTATATTTAATTTGTTTTCGCGGCTATTTTGGAGGTGAAACAAGATTTTCGTCGCTGCCCAGTCGAAGGTCTGATTGAGCTTAACGTTTCAGTTTGGTTGTTTGGAAGTCATTTAACCATGCATCGGAGCCGTATTTCCCTTTGGGGCCTCCATTGCGGAAGCTGAATGATGATTTCCAAGCACTTAACGTTTTCATAATGTTTCTGCACCATGTCCGAAAGTTTTATGAATGTAAGTCGAAAGTCATAGTCTGATTGCTTTCTTCCATTACGGCTCCTGAGCGAACTAAATGTCTGCCATAGGACTTCTCTGGTCGCCGATGTTTTGTGTTGGTTTTTACCGATATGTTTTTATTTGCTGCAGAGTCCGTAGTATTTCTGTCTTCCGCCATTGCGGCTGCATAATTCTCTAACCACCCGACGTTTATGTCGTTCTATTCACCAAAAAAAGAGCATTTCCACCCGATGCTTTAGTGTTTAGTATTTCAGACGTCGATAGGCTTATTGGTCCTACAGAACTCATTGTCTGTCTGAAACCCTCCGTTGCGGATGTTTTTTTTTAACTATCCTCCTGATGTTTAAGTGGTTTGATCTGTCGATAATGTTTTTCCCACCAATTGTGAGTTTTTAACCTTTCTTTGGGTGGCGGTGGTTTCTGATTCGTATTAAGGGTTTTATGAAGAGAACACAGTACAAGGCCTCATTTTGATCAGCTGTGTTATTAGTATGGTTATGTTTGTTGAAAAGATGCAGTCCGCATTAATGATGAATTTTGTTTAACTACAGGCGAATTTAGAAGATTTTTCAGACTCCTGTTGCAAAGATGACATAGCTGGAAGACAAAGAAAAATTGTTGGCAACAGGGGCTAGGCTTGGAAAGGCTCATCAGTTACTAAGGTGGTCCCATTTTATGAAATTCTCATAAATATTAATCTGAAATGTAACACATTATGCGAATCATGAGCACTCACAAGAGGACAAAATTGTGAGACTAAACGGTTTTGGGAAAGCCCAAGAGTCATTCATGGGCAACCCAATAGTTTGGTTCTTTTTGTATAAATATAGAATATTTAGATAAGGAAAGGGACTTTTTCCCAGTTAGATTGTGGAAGACATATTGTAAGAAGAACTATTTCCTTTTGCAATAGATAATTACAGTTTGCCTGTTGGAGAAAGCTTGGTGGAATGTTCAAATGTTATGCTATGGATTTGTTGAAGAGGAACTATTTTTTTTTTAGCTTTTTGTCCATTAATTGTGAGATTGTTCTAACTCTTTGAACCTAAGTTCTTGTATGAATGGTCTTTGGTTTATTTTATAAAAATTTCCACTATGAGTAATGAATGTTGTTCATAAACAATTGGCTATCTGGTTGTTCAAATATCTTTAAATGTTCATGTGTTTTGTAAGAAGTATCAGCTATCTGTGATTTTTCATAATGCATGCAAAAAATACATTACTCATTAATAAGTGATAATATTTCTCCCTAGGGATAGGTTAGGTAGTTAGTTTTAATTTCTTGCTGTGTGTGTGATTTAGATGCATGAGAGTCTAAGACGAGAGGTAAGAACTTGCGCATCACATTGTGAACACTCCTTGCATTCTCAATCAACCTGCATCTTAGATAGGCACTTGCATATCATACTTAAAGTCAAAAAATAAAAAACTATACACGGTGGACTGGGCCGCAACCGGTAAAGCCTTTTTATTTTTGTTACTTGACCTACGGTAGCTGGACCACAAACTGGATGGATTCCCTACACCAAACAGTTACAGGCTAGTTGGGAATGTCGACTGGGGAGAATCCCTTACTGTTGTTGCCTACGAATTTCTAGGCCTCAACATTTTTTGGCACTAGAAGGAGGGTCTCCAGTGCATGGATAGCCGAGGAAACCCATTTTCTCAAGAATATTTCACCGGTGACAGTTCAGAAAGCAGTTTGTTTCCCAATCAAATTCCTGAGCAGGAGGGTAGAGAGCATTTGTATTCTGTGGACAACGAAGTAGTTAATGATATGAGAAGACACACTAGGGAATATGTGAAGAATATTGGAGAATTACCAATTATCCCTGAATTTCCCAGAAGAGAATATAAAAGGAGAGACCGCCCTATACTCATAGACTCGGTGTTGGTTGGATATTTGGAAGAACTGGTAGAAACAGCCTTACAGGAGGTGGTTCAGCCTTTGAATCAAGTGGGCCTAGAGACACCATACTGTTCACCTGTCTGTACTCCCATTCATTCACCACCTCACTCTCCACCCAGACTCATGGCAGGCGTAAACGCAAATCAGCCACCGAACCCACCGAACCCACCACATGCTTGGAAAGCCAAGTCGCCTTTAAACCTAATACCTTCGTTGCACGACTTACCTCAAGCCTTTGAGAAGATGCTGCCTAAGTTTGATCCAAATGAGAAGATGCTAGTTGATGACCATTTACAAATTTTTTATTTGGCAGTAGAAGGATTAAGGGCTGGGGAACATGAGGATGTAGTTTGTAGACTTTTCCCACACACCCTTAAAGGAGCAGCAACATCATGGTATTTCGGTTTTCCTGCAAACTCTATCCCAGACTGGGATACTTTTGAAAGGATTTTTAGAAGTAAGTATGCAACTCAAAAAACTCATGCAACTCTCATGAAAGGGCTGTGCGCCTTAAAGAAAGAAAGAAAAGAGAAGGTGCATAGTTTTACCCAAAGATTCGCGGCCTATCTTAAGAATTTTTCTGAAGTTGACAAACCCTCATATAAGGTCCTGATTGAATATTATACCTCAGCTCTAGGACCCGAGTTGGGCATGTTTTCCAAAATGAAGGCCAAACCTATGCTAGCAGAGACTTATGAAGAAGCAAAGAAGGTAGAGGCCAAAAAGGAAAGCATCGAGGATTATCCTGAATGGTCTAGAGAAAAAAATGTTGGGACAAAAGCTTTGTTATTTACTAAGCCTAAGGAGGAGCAATTATCAAATTTCGAGGGAATGGAAAAAATGATGCAGAAGCTCTCTAACAGAATCATAGACTTGGAAAAGGACAAGGAAACCCAAAAGTTCTATAAACCTTATTACAAGAAAATGGAAGACAACAATCAATCCCAACCCCCTCCGCACAATCCTGCATCTATGAACTTAACGGAAGTAGGAATGGATAACTTTTTCACTTTCCACCAACAAACCTATTATGAAAATAATTGTCCTCCATGGATAAATTGACGTTGGTTATGAATCAGCTGTTGGATTCCAAGTTAACAACAAATAACGATGAGGAAAGGAAAGACAACAATACATCAATGAAAAAATAGGAGGATGAAGCCATGGTTTTATGGGACCGTGTTTCATTGTTTGATGTCGAGGAGGGAAAGGATTTGAGACATGAGGGCTTCCTAGAAGAAAATGTAATGACGAGAAGCCAGGGGTTGATTAAGGAAAATAGTATTATGCTCCTGAAGATCAAAAGACTTCAAAAGAATGTTAAGAAATTTCAAAACAACTCCCCAACTAATGAAATTCTGGAATTTACCATCACCAGTCAAAATCCTAGATAGACCAACATGTATACTAAGACCAATGAAGAAAAAATAAACAATGTTAAAACAAATCTCACAGAACCTAAGATGGATTATGACATTGTGGAGGATATAAAAAGGGTAAGGGAAAATATCTCAGTATTTGAAATGTGCAATGTGCCACAGCAGAAAGAAAAGCTATTGAAAGCACTTGAAGTATCAGAAGAGAGGCTACCTACTGACAATAAGCCCCAGGAAGAAGAAGAAATTGGTGAAGCAAGTATGGGAGGTAAGCCTAAAATCAAGAATCCACCTTTTCTCCTCACTTTTTAAATTTTCAACCACAACGTACATAATTTCCTGGTAGACTCGGGGGAATCAGTCAACATCATGCCATTGTCGGTATGTAAAAAGATAAATGGGCAACCTAAACCATCTACTTGGAGGGTCGTTCAGTTGGATAGAATGAATGTGAAAGTAATTGGGGAAATGGAGGATGTTCTTGTTCCTTTATCTTTGAATGATAAGGTGTGTCAATTTATTGATATTGTGGTGGATGACATACCAGAAGCTTATGGGCTTGTTTTGAGCAGGGATTGGTCAGCAAAGTTGAACGAATATTTTGCCTCGGACTGGTCACATATGTGGCTACCATATAAAGGAAGCCCAAATCAAATTAAAGTTTTGAGGGATCCCCACATGAAACATAATGTTACTCAATTCGAGGGTAAGAATGAACTGGTGGATTCTGTTTTGGGAAATTACTTTATTGAGCTAGAACCAGGAAATTATTAAGTGGAAGAAGCCGATGACACATCAGACGCTCAGCCTGATCTCCTTCGGTTTTCACAGGTTGATGAAATTGATTGTAAAATAGTAGACTTAGCTATAGAAGTAGATGTTAATTCTTTCACAGTAGTTAGCAATTTTCGGACACTTTTCTTTGATCGCTCTAAAACTTTAGAAGGGTCAGGAGCCGGCTATGTCCTGATTGACCCTAGGAAAAATAAACATTTTCTTGCATGTAGGTTAGAGTTTGAATGTACCAATAACAAAGTTGAATATGAGACATTAGTTCAGGGAATAAGGGAAGCAATTGAATTAAAGGTAAAAAATATGAAGGTGTTTGGGGACTCTGAAATAATTGTAAAGCAAATTCGAAATCAAATACATTGCATTTATCCTCATTTAAAAGCTTATCAAAATGAAGTATGGGATTTACTTAAAGGTTTTGGTGCATTTAACATTGTATCGATTCCAAGACTTAAGAATGCAACAACTGACTTGTTGGTCACATCAGCTGTGAGGCTTATGCGCTCTAATAATCGGTGCTCTGTTGAATTGCTTTTCAGGCCTTCAGTTCCAGACATGATAACCAATCTACAAGTGTTTGATGATGATCAGCAGATTATAGAATGCTTGAAAAATGACGAGACTTTCAAAGGGGAAATTATTGATGATGAAGAACATCAGGTCGAGTTTAAATTTGATAACTTCATTCCTAGAAGAGTCAGGACTTTAGAACGAATGTTTGATCTAAATTAGAAATTTAAAAGACCAACGAATGTGAAGACTCATAGCTCGTCTCTACAATTCGAGTTGATAAACACGGGGACTGAAATGGAGCCTAAATATGTGAGTTTGGGAAAGTGTTGCTCCCCAGGTGAAAGGAACAAGTTTATCAATCTTTTCAAACAATACAAAGATGCTTTTGCTTGGACGTATGAAGATCTGAAGACATATGACACCAATATTATCCAGCATGATATCCCCATCAGATCTGGAATCAAACTGTATCAACAGCCTTTAAGAAAAATGCATCCAAAATTAGAACCTTTAATCCAGAGTGAAGTCAAGAAACTATTGGATTCTAGGATTATCTTCAAGGTTAGACACTCAGAATGGGTTTCAAATCTGGTTCTGGTAAGGAAGAAATCTGGAGAAATCAGGCTATGTGTGGATTTCAGAAACTTAAATCGTGCTTCGGATAAAGACAATTATCCAGTTCCACCCATGGAGCAGATGTTGCAAATGGTTTCAGGTTCTGAACTATTCTCTTTATTAGATGGATTCTCAGGTTACAATCAAGTATTAGTAGCTAAAGAAGATAGACTTAAAACAACTTTCAGAACCAGGTGGGGAATTTTTGCTTACAGAAGGATGCCCTTTGGACTCATAAACGTTGGAGCAACTTTACAGAGGGCTATGGACATAGCTTTCCATGGTCTGATTGGCCATAGTACTATGATATACCTCGATGGCATCACGATATTTTCAAAGAAAAGAGAGGAACACACATTTCATCTAAAGCAATTTTTTGAATGCTGCCGAAAATATGGCATCTCACTAAACCCCAAGAAGTGCATGTTTGCTGTTACAGAAGGTAAGTTGTTGGGTCATGTGGTTTCTAAGAAGGGGATCTCCATAGACCCAGAAAGGATCAAAGCCATCGAATAGATTCCATTAACCCATAATAAAAAGGGCATGAAGTCATTTATGGGGACAATAAACTTCATGCGAAGGTTTGTGCCAGATTTCATGCAAATTGTTACACCTTTGCAACAAATGGTGAAGCAAAGTGTACAATTCAAATGGACTGATGTAGAGAAGAACACATTTAGCAAAATCAAAACAGCTGTTGTGCACGCACCCTCCCTCAAAAGTCCAGATTTTGAGAAAGATTTCATTTTGTACACTTTCGCATCTAATGATTCACTATCAGTTGTGCTTACCCAGAAGGAAGATGGGGGAGATAAGTTCCCCATATCATTTATGAGCACTAGTCTGCAAGGGGCTGAATTGAATTACCCAACTGTGGATAAACAAGCTTACGCAGTGTTCAAAGCGATGAAACAATTCAGGCCATACATACTAAAGAACCAGACAAAAGTAATCGTTCCACACCTAGTTGTGAGGTCTCTTTTCATACAGAAGGAGTTAGGAGAAAGAAGAGGCAATTGGGCCACGGATCTACAGGAATATGACCTCGAATTCAAGCCATATTCTATAGTCAAAGGGAAAGGATTGTGTAGACTGATGGCTGAAAGTAAAGATAATGAAGAACATGACTGGGAAGATGAAGCTGAGTTACATTTAATGGATGTATGTCCCCTTTTCATAGCTCTAGACTCCTGGTATCAAGACCTTGTACATTACCTTCAGATGAGATTATTACCCAAACACTGGAATTCTAAGCAAAGAAGAGCATTATGTCTTAAATCAGCCTCCTATCAGATTTTTGAAGGAATATTATTCAAAAAGAATTATGATGGATTTCTCCTTAGATGCTTAGAGAAAGAAGATGTGAAAAAGGTAATGATAGATTTACATGATGGGCCTACTGGGGGGAATTTCTCTAGAGATACTACAACTCATAAAATTCTCAGAGCCAGATACTATTGTCCCACACTGTTCAAAGATGCACACGCTCATTTCAGAAAGTGTGACATCTACCAAAGGTGTGGTGGAAGACAAGTTAAAGCAACAGGACCATTAAATCCTGTTATGATAATAGAACCTTTTGAGCAGTGGGGGTTGGACATCATTGGAGAGATAAAGCCAAATTCTTCTTTGCAACACAAATATATTCTGACAGCAACCGACTACTTCACTCATTGGGTTGAATCCATTCCATTGCGTAAAGTAAATGAAGATGCGGTCATGGACTTCTTGCAAGATCATATTATGACCAGGTTTGGAGTTCCAATTTCTTTAGTTTTCGATAATGCTACTTACTTTTCCTCGATTAGATTAACTGCATTTGCTCATGAAAAAGGAATTAAGTTGCATTACTCTGCAAATTACTATCCACAGGGAAATGGTTTGGCTGAATCTACGAACAAGAATATGATTAGGATTTTAAAAAAGACGGTGATAGAAAATCAGAGGAGTTGGCACTCAACATTACCAAATGCTTTGTGGGCTGACAGGGTCACCCCCAAGACTGCTTTAGGTGTATCCCCGTATACCCTTGTTTATGGAAAAGAGGCCATTCTACCCCCCAATATCATGCTACCCTCTTCCATAATCTCCCAAGAATCCAGAGGATCAAAAAGTGAAGTATTGCAAATGAGGATACATAATCTTTTGAAGTCAGAAGAGTCTAGAGGCAAGGCTAGAGAACGTTTTAAAAAACAACAGGAAGTAGTAAAGAGATGGTTTGATAAACACAAAGCTGGAACAAAAGAGTTTGAGGTGGGAGACTTGGTTCTCAAGTGGGACCACCCCCATGATGAAAAAGGAAAACACACGAAATTCCAACAGCTATGGGTAGGCCCTTTCCAGATTGCGGAAAAGCTTGGCCCCTCAACCTATAAATTGCAGGATCTACAGGGGTGGGAAGAGAACTTACCAGTAAATGGTTTAGTTCTCAAACCTTATTTTTCCTGAGTTTTGTTTTGTTCTTTTATCTTGTACCTAAATAATTTGATTTGGATGTTTATTTTGATTTGTTTTGTTTCTGTTTTGTTGTAGTTAGGTCTTGATTGATTTCGATAAGCAAGAGGCAAACTTTTGGTTGCATGGAGTGTATCAGAATTCTGGAGTAATTAAAGTCCTTTCGTGTAAGACTATGTACTATTGTTTTATCTGAAAGAATTTCTTCTAGTTTAGTAGTTTTCCTGAATGGCTATGAACACATTGAAGTCCTACTTAATCCTTGTAAAATAAACCAGGATCAAAAGGTCTAGAATACTATTTTGCGGCTCCATCCATCTCACATTTAAAATGTCCTAGGGAGTGACAGCAAAAGACCCATGGAAAGGAAGCAAGGTAAAAAGTATATTATATATAAATGATCCCATGTCAAGAATTGAAAGCCAAAAGGCAGATAAGAGTAAAAAACTCCTATAAAAGCATTATGTATCGAAACAAAGTACTGAACCATATAAGTACCGAAATTGCCAAAGTTCTTCTCCGTCCGTGAGTTGAAAGTTAAATACATCTCTCACACAAAAGGACACTATGGATAGAAGAGCCTGAATAAAAAAAAATTCAGAAAGAAGGGCATGCAGGAGGACTCACAAAGGACAAAAGTCCAAAAGCACAAAAGTGCAAAATGAAATGGGAATGAGGAACACATGAATATTTCTATTTACCATATGTTACAATCCTGTGGTGTCCAAGCTGGAAGCTACCCGAAGACAAAGGTAATGAATGAAACTCATCTTCCTGGCCTCAAAAGATTTATCTTGACTTGAAAATATTGGCTTCCCGTCTCCTAAATTGGACTAAATTCAATTATTAAAAGTACATATATTTTCCATTTGGGAAATCCAGACATCTAGAAGAATTCAACATGTTGGTTCTATTGTTAAACATTCTGATACTTAGGAAATAAATTGTCCAGAGATCTAGGTTCACCAAGTAGTCGCCAATTGTTGCGGCGACAACTGTTTTCCCCAATTATTTTATTTTATTTTATTTTGGACCCTCCTCTTAACTTTTATCTTCCCTAAAATTGTTTGGATCCATGAATTCTGTTTTGTTCCACCTCTGCTACTTGTTTGGATTGTTTTGAGGTCAACTGTTTTTGTGCTTTTCAGAAGATGGCTTATGTCTGAAACTATTTGAGCTGTGAATTTTGAAGATTGGATTTCAGATGTTGCCCGTTTTGTATACGATTTCTTTCTTTGTTATCGGAAGTATATTTCATTTGTTTTCGCGGCTGTTTTGGAGGTGAAACAAGCTTTTCGTTGCTTCCCGACCGAAGGTCTGATTGAGCTTAACGTTTTAGTTTGGTCATTCAGAAGTCATTTAACCATGCATCGGAGCCATATTTCCCTTTGGGGCCGCCATTGCGGAAGCTGAATGATGATTTCCGAGCACTTAAAGTTTTCATACTGTTTCTGCACCATGTCTGAAAGTTTTATGACTGTAAGTCGAAATTCATAGTCTGATTGCTTTCTGCCATTACGGCTCCCGAGCGAACTAAATATCCACCATAGGACTGCTCTGCTCACCGATGTTTTGTGTTGTTTTTCACCGATATGTTTTTATTTTCCATGGAGTCCGTAGTATTTCTCTCTTCCACCATTGCAACTGTGTAATTCTCTAACCACCCGACATTTATGTCATTCTGTTTGCTGACAAAAGAGTGTTTCCACCCGATGCTTTAGTGTTTAGTCTTTCAGACGTCGATAGGCTTATTGGTCTTGCAGAACTCGTTGTCTGTCTGAAACCCTCCATTTCAGATGTTTTTTTTTAACTATCCTCCTGATGTTTAAGTGGTTTGATCTGCCGATAAGGTTTTTCTCATCAGTTGGTGAGTTTTTAACCTTTCTTTGGGTGGCGGTGGTTTTTGATTCGTATTAAGGGTTTTATGATGAGAACGCAGTATAGGGCCTCATTTTGATCAGTCGTGTTATTAGTATGGTTATGTTTTCTGAAAAGATGCAGTCCGCATTAATGATGAATTTTGTTTAACTACAGGTGGTTTTAGAATATTTTTCAGACTCCTGCTGCAAAGATGACATAGCTGGAAGACAAAGCAGAATCATTGGCAACAGGGGCCAGGCTTGGAAAGGCTCATCAGTTACTAAGGTGGTCCTATTTTATGAAATGCTCATAAATATTAATCCGAAATGTAACGCATTATGCGAATCATGCACACTCACAAGAGGACAAAATTGTGAGACTAAACGGTTTTGGGGAAGCCCAAGAGTCATTCGTGGGCAACCCAACAGTTTGGTTGTTTTTGTATAAATATAGAAGATTTAGATAAGGAAAGGGAATTATTTCCAGTTAGATTGTGGAAGACATATTGGAAGAAGAACTATTTCCTTTTGCAATAGATAATTACAGTTTACCTATTGGAGAAAGCTTGGTGGAATGTTCAAATGTTATGCTATGGATTTGTTGAAGAGGAACTATTTCGTTTTCAGCTTTTTGTCCATTAACTGTGAGAACATTCTAACTCTTTGAACCTAAGTTCTTGTATGAATGGTCTTTGGTTTATTTTTGTTGGAATATAATCCGTCGGGATTATACGTTATTGTAAATATTAGGAATATGAAGAGACTCTCGGATGTGTGATCCCAAGAGTCATTGTAGATGTATAAATAAAGGCATTCTATGGAGAAATAATATGAATCAGGAGTTATTCATTTCAACAATGGTATCAGAGCCACCTGCCATAACTCTTGCTGCTGCATTCCGGTCTTGGTATGCTGCCTGCATGCCAGTCCATTGTCAGTTTGCCTCTGTGTTTCTCCTACAACCTGAGTGCCATAATTTTGTGCGTTATTTTGCTGCTCATCGCTAGTCCTGCTAGCCTGCGTGCATTCATTGTATGCATTATGGTCCTAGACCTGCGTTTGAGGTATGAATTGGTGTGTTTCCTCAATTTGTTGCTCGGTTTTGACTGCTCGTTGCCAGAACGTTTGAATTAGCTTGATATATACCTAACCCTAAGTTTGTTTCACGGTCTCATTTTCACATAGATCCTTCTCTCATTTCCCAACACTCCCATCATTCTCAAGGAGTTTGTGTGACAATCATGATTGTGTGACTGTGCTCTCTCATAAATTCCTTTAAAGAGTTGCGAGGAAACTATGCATTCTATTGTATTTCTCAAAAGACTACTATACCTAACCCTAATATGTAACCACGCTCTCTCTTCTTACTGTTCCATGTTTACCCATCATGTCTCCACTCAGCCGTTGTATGTATTTAGACTCCATATACCTTCGATCCATCGCGAGGAGTACGCGTGTATCACAATAGTGAATATTTGAAGTCGTAATAATATTGTGCTCTACAAATTTTGAGTGTGAGTTGCCTTCCATAGGTAAACTCCGTCCTCAATGAGAGGGACATATGGTGAGAGTCAGGACATTGATCTCACTGCAGATAGCTCTAGATATTCATGTCATCATACAAATGTGTGAAGTGGAACTGTGTTGATGAGTCTGTGTCTGCTAGAAACTTGAATTCTACTGGAAACTTGAATTGAGTATCTATAAGAATTTGCAAACATTGATGAGTGAACACAGTGGAGACTCATGCTCTCATACATTTGCGTGGAGACCGTGAAGACTGCATTGAAAAGACAAGAAGGCTGCATTCTAATCCTATGTTTCTTTGAGAGCTGTGCCTCTCCCTCACCATCACCTATGTGAGGACTGTACATCTGCGTAACCAGTTCACAAACAATGGTATTTCCTTTGGCGTATTGCTGAGCAGTTCTTCTAGTGCTAAAAATTTGCTTATGAACTTATTGACAGCTATCATCTTCCATGAACCCTACTATTTATTGGTTTAAAGTTGAGGCTCTTTATTTCTTGAGTTGTGCAAACTGAATGATTGTATATGCTGCTAAGATAATGAATATAGAGCTGAGATTGCATTTGATAACTGATATTTATTTTGAGAGCTGCAAATTCCATGTGTGAGTGATCTCTCTTGGTTGAATTCAAGAGTTATTCATATGATAGTGAATGGTATTCATATACTTCAAGAAATACACTTAATAGCAGAGACATTGACATTGTTGTAAAGCTTGAGGAAGGTGGCAGAGACTTAGCCCTGCACCTTTACTCTTTCTTCTTTTTCTCCTATTGTTTTAGTTGCAAGATTCAATCACAGAAGATGCAATCTGAAGAATCACTTTGCTTTGCTCAAAAAGCAAAGAACCACACCAAAGAACAATCCAAATATCATCCCAAAGGAGAAAGCAGCAAGAGAGGTAGAGGAAGAAGAGACTTCAGAAGTAGAGGAGGCAGAAACAACTCCAGCAAAAGATCAGATTTGAAGTGCAAGCATTGTGGAAAGATTGGACACACAGCAGATCAGTGTTGGGCTTCGTGGGACTCCATCAAAGATAGACATAACCAGAAGAAAGATGACAATAAGAACCAATATGCTAGTAAATCTTCATATTCTGCTCATTGTATTGTTGCACATTGTAATCTTGGTATTAATGAAATGAATTCACTTTCATCTTACACAGATTGTTGGCTACTTAATACTGGTGCAAAATCACACATGACTTTTAGAAAAGGCTGTTTTGAAGAACTTAATGAAACAATAAATGGAATAGTTTACTTTGCAGATAAGTCAAGTCTTAAACCAAAGGGAATGGGCACCATTCGGTTGAAGATGCTTGGATTCCCTGATTTCTTGTTGAAGAATGTTCTTTATCTTCCATAGTTGCAGAGAAGCCTATTGTCCTTGGTGCAGATTCGACAGCAAGGCCATTCCATCCACATGTTTGATGGAATCGTAGAAATAAGAAATTCCTCTGACAACCAAGTCATCATGACTGGATACAAATATGGGAAGCTGCTGAAGCTAAAGGGTTCATTTGCAAGGGTTCAGAACTATGCCTACCTCTCTCAGGATGGAGAAGGTAATTTTTCATCAAGTTTATTGTGGCATGAAAGATTTGGTCATCTGAATTATAACAGTCTTCTTTTGTTGAGAAAGAATGGTGTATTTGATTTTCCCACCATTCCCAAAGAGAAGAGCAAATGTGATGCATGTATATTAGGGAAACACAGTAAGCTGCCATTCCATGAATCTAATTTCAGAGCAAGTAGGAAATTAGAATTAGTGCATTCTGATTTATGTGGCCCAATGCCAACTCCTTCTACCAATGGGAATAAGTATTTTATGACCTTTATTGATGACTACTCAAGAATGTGCTGGATTTACTCATTAAAGACAAAATCAGAAGCATTTCAAACATTCAAGGACTTTCATGCATTGATAGAAAAACAAGCACAATCTAAAATTGGTACACTTCGTACTGACAATGGGAAAGAATACACTTCAAATGCTTTTGAATATTATCTTCACCAACATAGAATTGCACATCAGACTACAGTTCCCTACAATCCTCAACAAAACGGTGTAGCAGAAGGAATGAAGAGAACCATAATGAATATGGTACGATCAATGATGTTTTTTAAGAATGTAAAACTAATGTTTTGGGGTGATGCAGTGAAATGTGCAGCCTATTTGAGAAACAGAAGTCCCTCAAATGCTCTTGATAACAAGACTCCACATGAAATGTGGTTTGTCCATCTCCCTTTAGTCAGGCATCTCAGAGTTTTTGGTTCCACCTGTTATGCCTTGATTCCAAAGGAGCAAAGAAACAAGCTGGGTGCTCAAAGCAGAAAATGCATTTTCTTGGGGTATGAAGAAAAATCCAAGGCATACCGTCTGTATGATGAGGTAAACAAGAAGTTTGTTATTTCCATATATGTCATTTTTCTTGAGACTAATAAAAATGACCAGTCCATTGAGAGACAACTTGATCGTTTGGAAAAATATCCTCATCCAAAGAAATATTCTGAAAATGAATATGAAATTCCAAACCTTGAAGGGGGGTTTCCTATTCTGGATCAACCTTTGGAATTTCCATATGAAGCACCAAATCCCCCACATGAAGAAGTTCCTGCTACTTCACCTAAACAAGAGATTCAACTGGATGATGTGATTGAGAGACTTGGAAGACTCAACCTTGAAGGAAATGAAGCACCACCAGCTGTTCAACCAGGATCATCATAGAAGATTCCTAAAAGGGCCACAAAGACACTTGAAAGTGTCCATACAAATGAAGTTGGAAAGATAGGAACGAGAAGTTCAAAAAGACATGAAGATGGAGGAGAAGCACATAATTCAGGTGATGACATGGATGTATCATTTGATTGTGAATTTAATTTATCTGCTAAATTTGAACCAACTTCCTTTGAAGAAGCTTCTAGTTGAGTTGAGTGGAAAGAACCTATGCATAATGAGTATGATGCACTCATGAAGAATGGAACTTGGAAGATGGTTGACCCTCCAGTTGGAACCAAACCAATTGGCTACAAGTGGGTGTACAAGAACAAATACAGATCAGATGGCTCACTTGACAAGCACAAAGCGAGGCTTGTAGCAAAAGGCTATGCACAGAAGGAAGGAATTGACTATGAAGAAACATTTTCTCCTACAGCAAAATGGGCTACCATCCGTACCTTACTCTCTTTAGCTGCTCAGAATGGGTGGAAAGTTCATTAGATGGATGTGAAGACTGCTTTATTGAATGGAGACTTGAAAGAGAATGTCTTCATGTCTCAGCCAGAAGGCTTTGTTGTGAAAGGAAAAGAACAAAAGGTATGCAAGCTTGTCAAATCCTTGTATGGCCTAAAACGAGCACCTCGTGCATGGTATGAAAAATTAACCGAGCATATTTTGAAGTTAAAATTCGAACATTTTGATCTTGATGATGCAACACTGTTTATAAAGAAAGTTGGAATATCTGTTGTGTATCTTGTGGTGTACGTAGATGATTTTTTGATGACAGGGAACAATGAGAGCTATATAGCATCCATAAAGAAAGATTTGAAAAAGATCTTTGAAATGACAGATATGGGACATCTCCACTATTACTTAGGAATTGAAGTCACTCAAAATCCTAAGTACATATTCCTATCTCAGAAAAAATATGTTGGAGAACTACTAGACAAATTTTGCATGACAGAATGCAACCTTATCTCTACTCCAATGGAACAGAAAATGAAGCTCACATCAAGCGAAGGAAAAGAATTTGAGGATGCGACCAAGTATCGAAAACTTGTAGGAAGACTTATCTACCTTACAACAACTAGACCAGATATTTCTTATGTTGTTGGCATACTTTCAAGGTTCATGCATAAACCTTGTGAAGGACACTGGTCAGCTGCAAAAAGAGTTCTAAGATACTTGAAGGGGACTCAAGACGTTGGAATCAAGTACTCTAAGGTGGATGAATTCAAATTTATTGGGTACTCAGACTCAAATTTTGATGGTGATAAGGAGACAGGAGTATCAACTTCTGGATACACTATGAGTCTTGGATCAGCAGCTGTCTCATGGAGATCACACAAATAGTCAATTCCGGCAGATTCAACAACAGAAGCAGAATATGTGGCTGCAGCTGAAGCAACGAAAGAAATAGTATGGCTCAGGAAGATACTTGAAGATTGAAAGAAAAACAAGATAACTTCACTCCATTATTGATCGACAATACTTCTGCAATCAAGCTGGCTAAGAATCCCAGATTCCATGATCGAACCAAACACATCAACACAAAGTATCATTTGATTCGACATCATGTAGAGGCCAAGACAGTCCATCTTCGACATTGTTCCACAAATGATCAAGTTGTAGACATCTTCACCAAAGCGCTTGGATGAGAAAAGTTTGAAAGATTCAGAAACATGCTCGGACTTACTAACACCCCTTCGGATTAAGGGGGGGATTGTTGGAATATAATCCGTCAAGATTATACGTTATTGTAAATATTAGGAATATGAAGAGACTCTCGGATGTGTGATCCCAAGAGTCATTGTAGATGTATAAATAAAGGCATTCTATGGAGAAATAATATGAATCGGGAGTTATTCATTTCAACAATTTTATGAAAATTTCCACTATGAGTAATGAATGTTGTTCATAAACAATTGGCTATCTGGTTGTTCAAATATCTTTAAATGTTCATGTGTTTTGTAAGAAGTATTAGCTATCTGTGATTTTTCATAATGCATGCACAAAATACATTACTCATTAATAAGTGATAATATTTCTCCCTAGGGATAGGTTAGGTAGTTAGTTTTAATTTCTTGCTATGTGTGTGATTTAGATGCATGAGAGTCTAAGACGAGAGGTAAGAACCTATGCATCAAATTGTGAACACTCCTTGCATTCTCAATCAACCTGCATCTTAGATAGGCACTTGCATATCATACTTAAAGTCAAAAAATACAAAAATATACACGGTGGACAAGGCCGCAACCGGTAAAGCCTTTTTATTTTTGTTACTTGACCTACGGTAGCTAGACCTCAAACTGGATGGATTCCCTACACCAAACAGTCACGGGCTAGTTGGGAACGTTGACTGGGGAGAATCCCTTGCTGTTGTTGCCTGTGAATTTCCAGGCCTCAACATAATCTTAATGTGCGGATGGAGAAACTCTTTCATTAGAACTGATATTGGTGGCTCGAGATCAATATTTTGGTTTTGATAGGAGAGAGATCATCTAGATATTTATACTAAGCTTCATTGATTAGAGTATGTTGTGATTATTATTTCAGATCTAAAGATTAATTGATGTTCTAGTGTATTATTGTGTTGGTTTTCTAGTTTTCTCATTTTGGAGGGTGCACTTGCTCTCATATAGTTTATTTTTTGTATTTTTCTTGGTGTTGGACGGTGCACTTGTGGAAGAGAGTAAACCATTTGGGAGATGCAACCATATTATTGTCTCTCTTTATTAGATCCATTATGTTTGGGACTCTTGATGTGCAGTTGGAGCAACTCTTTCATTGGAATCGTTGTTGGTGGGATGATATCAAACTTCTAATTATGAAACATGTATAGATCTAGGTACATAAATTAACTAGATATGCAATGAGAAACAAATCAAGCATAAAATAATAATGTAATAAATTATTTGACATATATTATAACATAAGAAACACAAAATGGAATAAAAAGAATGATCAAGTTCATTAATAGAGAGAGGAAAATCAAATTAGGATAGGATATAATTCAAGCTTCCCATGCTATTTAGGCTTAATTTAGCATAAATAACCTCATTTAGTCATGCAAGATCTGAGTTGAACTATTATAAACGGAATTGATTTGATCTAAACTAATCTAAATTGAACTAAACTAATCTGAATTGATGTGCAAGGAATTGAATTGAACTGAACTAATGTGCACTAAATTGAACTGAACTAATGTGCACTGAACTGAATTGAATTAGGGTGCTAATGTTACTAGAGGACCAATTTGGAATAGTTAAGGTCAATAGGACTTAGTTAGTGGGGAACACTCATCCTTCACTCAACTTCCTCCTTAAATCAAGGAGAAATTACACCAAATTAGGGAAAGCACCCCCAAACTTAGGAATGCTCCCTCAAATTTATGGTTTTTATGCATGGATGACTTCAGAGTTGGATTTAAGTGTGGTTGGTCCCATTGGATTCATTAGGACAATATTTAGGAGCTTTATTTACTTTAAAACCCCCCATAAGACTAACTAGATAAAAAAAAACTAAGTAAAAAGTGGGTCCTGACAATTTGCAACCATATTTGGTACCCATGCACACATAAAATTCTCTAAAAAAATGGGAAAGAGGGGAAACAACCATTGGTAACTCGCCCCCACCAAAAAAATATAAAGTGAAAAAAAGAGTTAAAGGAGCCTCCCCAAATAATTCCTTTACTCCTAAAGAATCACACAACTGGGTGAGTTGCTGCTTGGTAAAGTGCTTTGTGAAGATCCCTACATACCTTTGTGAACACTTGCTTCTTTTAAAGTGCATGCAAGCCCATTCATGAGATCCAAACACTTTAAATTGTGTTAATGGTGGTTCTTTCCCACTCCTTGCTTCAAATTGAGAAAATCCCTTGAATCTTTTGTGTGGAACTTGGTGAACTGTAGGAGTAAACTATGTAGATATGAAGAATGAGAAGAAATTTTGGAGGGCATACTCAACACGAAAACTATTTGGGAAAATTTTTCCAATGGCCTCTTTCATATTATGAATGTAAATGAATATTTTCTCATAGGACATGAATTGTGAAGATTTTGGGGCCTCCTTCAACAAGATTGGATCTAGAATACCAACTATGTAGCAATCGAGCTTGGGAGATAAGATATTTATGTCTACAAAATATATTTTTGATGGCTGCAAAATTAGTTTTTAATGGTTGTAATAGAGCTATTTGGTAGCTGCAATTTCATTTTTTTTATGGCTGAAAATAATCACTTCTTTAATGGAGGTATTTGAGTACTTTAGTGGCTGAAAATGAGTTGTAAATGGGCTCTGTTGTGGATGTAAACGATTTCTTTGGTGGATGAAAAATATTTATTTGGTGGATGAAAAAATAATTCTTTGGTGGATGAGAAAACACTTCTTTAGTGGCTGCAAAAACTATTCTTTGTTGGCTTGCAAAAATCCTTCTTTGTTGGCTTGCAAAAAGCCTTCTCAATGAGAAATTGATTTGCGACAAGTTATCCAATTGTAAATTTTATTTTAACTTTACTTGGGACAAGGTATTCAAAGTATTCTAAAATTTGAACTTGATTTGGGACCATTTCTTGAATGGATAGAATAAATTTGTAGAGTAGCTCTTCTTCTAGGCATGTAAAAGGGTCTTCCTCATCTGATTGGTGGATCATGCATATATATGTTCTTGTATCTCATATGTTGTGAAGCTTAAAGGGCCTCTCGGGTGGTGATAAAATCCTTCTTGATGGATGCAAAATATTGGCTTCGAAATCCCTTCTCAACCTGCAAGCTAGAAAAATGATAAGAAATCATTGAAACACTAACTAGTTTAGTACCCCCATAGCTTTAATACCATATAATATTTGAACATGTATAGATCTAGGTAAATAAACTAACTAGATATGCAATGAGAAACAAATCAACCATTAAATCATAGTGTAATAAATGCTTTAACATATATTATTACACAAGAAACTTAGAATGGGATAGAAAAGAATGATCAAGTTCATTAATAAATTGAATGGAGGTGATTACAATATATAAAAAGGAAATTCAAATTAGGCTAGAAGATAATTCAAATTTGTTGGAAAGGGAGTCAATGGTGCAAAGTGCGACAAAGGAGACAGTGAAAAGTGTCAAAGTGGATTGTGCTAGAGGAATTTACCGACAAGTGTGGTCGATCTGGTCAAAAGTAATTAGAAGTTTGGTCCAAGGTAGTTGGGAAGTCGAATTATGTGGACCATTCTGTAAATAACACAAGCCTATAAATAGAATTAGGAATGTATTTAATCGGTCATATTGTGGGGAGCTTACATGCTTATCTTTTGTATCATGAGGTCTTATGGTTGCAACCTGTGGATGGATGAGTTTTTGTCTGAGGCTTTTGACCAAGGAATGTATTGTGATCTTCGAAGCTAATATGAGATGAATGTTGATGAAAACCTTGTCTTTGTCTTAATCTGAATGATGTGATCTATCCGTGTCTGAATCTATGATGTTCTTCATATTTGGATGATGCAAATTCTTTATGTGTTTAATGGGTTCCTATATGTTGAAATCTTTGTTAAGATAATTCGAATCATGATTCTTGCGATACTAGATCTTACTATGAATGATGATAACTATCTTAGATAAATGATATGTTAAAATATCCTAAAAAACATTGCGACCGAGTGAGATTAAGTGTGCAAGTCCTCTTCCTTTATATAGAAAAGTGGTTCTTACAACCCTTTTTCAAGCATATTAGGTGAGACTGCGTCTGCTTTGCAGGTGTTGCTGGATAAGGTAAGACCTGTCCGGGTCGATGTTTAGGGGGATTGCATCGAAGGGTGTTGACAATGAGTGAATCCATGTCAACTGAAGTGTGTCAACAAATGGTTACTTTACCGGTACCATAGTGCGAGGAAGAAGAGGACATGTTGTGGCACCTGATGAAACCATATATCCAGGACTAGTTCGATCAGAAGGCCTGAGAGTTTGTAGTAGAAGAAAAAAAGAGCTCCAGACTGACATCAGAATAGTGGCTAGGAAGACATATCTACTTTGATATTCACTAAAGTTTCTTCGTTGAGTTCCCAATAATTTTGTACAAGTGGTTGGTGGAACTTACCTTTCAAAAAAGGAACTTCCAAGGAGGCAAACCTACTTATTGGACCCCTGAACTGATCCAGTGGATGAAAAGCGTAAACAACAAGGCATCAAGAGCTGTTGAAGTATGAATCGACAACATTTTGGAAGGATATACCACTAAGTTTGTTGTTGACACAATCAAATCCTATAACGACACATTAATATAATTCTTCCAGGGACCAAGAGGGAGCTTTCTATTGTATTTGCAATTTTGGATTAAGATGCTCATCTACGAAAAAAAAATATTAAAAATGAACTCCTATGAGTAAATCCCTAGTGTGCAGAGGTTAAAGTTACTATGGAGACAAGGGTTAAATGGAATGATACGGGGTATATGGATGGGATTTACGACAAGACTGTGAGGGAATTCGAGGAAGAGTGTGGTCTTCTGTGAAGTGGGGTGAGGTTTCGAAAAGAGAAGAGGTGAAGGACTGAGGAGAGTCCTGGTGTGACTAGAGCAATAAACTGAGAGAGGATACCACAAGGGAATAAGAGACCCTATAATGATGAAGAAGACGGCCAGGATATGCCTGATCCTAATGAAGGACCAACCCAAATAAACAATGTACCTACACCTTTGTGCATTGCGCAACATTCAAGAAGAAACACCAGGTCATTACAAGATTATCCTATGTGCCACCATAGTAGTAATAGTAGTGAATCAATGAATGCTAGAAAAAGACCCATAGTGGCAGGTGATGATGTAAAACTACCCTTGTTCCACAGGAACGGGATTGAAGATCCTGAGCAATATTGGTTTCTCTATGAAGCAGTATGGATTGTGAAGAAAGTCTAAGATGAAGATATCAAGAAGGGACAACTTGAGACAACCTTTAGAGGCCGAGCATTGGATTGGTACATGAAGTTTGTATAAGTGTTAATAGGGAATCAACAGAAAACACTAGGACATATTAGGACTTGGTTAACTGAGGAATTCTGAAAACCCAAATCCGAATCGTAGTACATTACTGAGTTAAAATTAATAAAATAATACCTGAACGAGTCAGTATGGGATTTTGATCAACGATTCAAGATGTTGATGGCTAAGGTTAGATTCGGGATGAGCGATGTGCAACACAGAGAATGGTTTATTTCAGCTTTGGTACCACACATCCAAATTCCACTAATGCAATAGATTATTTTGACACAAACTGAGGCTCTAGAAATTGCAATGAAGCTAGAAGCTTCACTGATCGACAAAACAGGGGTTGGGATGAATCAGATCCAATCGCAATTGGAAAATCTTACTATTCAGTTGCAGGATATCAAGAATGGAAAGGATGCCCGTGAAGAAGTATGGTGCACTTGATGTCACACGATGTAATTATGAAATTGAGAACATAGATATGTGGACCAACACACAACTTACAAGATAGATCATACAATTTTACTCAGAAATTGAAGAATGAAACAATGCAAAAATGGCTTGCAACTGTGAATGCTTTCATTAATAAAAAGTAATGAGATAATTAATTACAATGTAGTACAATGGTTAAATATCCAAGTGCAATTTGAATCCATGTGAGGAAATTCAAATTGGTTTGACTCTACTTGACTGCATGGTTAATTGACCTTGTCTAAATCATTATCGGAGTTCAAAATCCCAACTCAAGTGTCTAATTCAGTGTTAATTATCATTTAAGTATTCTAAATGACTGAGGTAGGTGAGTAAATGCGCCTCACTTGCATGCATCCGTGAAAATATAACACTAACTGAGTAGAATTGAATGTAACATACTAGAACTGAATGTAACTAACTCCTAACTGAGATTGACTAGTCACCAACTGAACTCAACTAATGGAGGTTGGTGTCGGCACTCCTAGTGGATCCTAATTTGTGGGGACTGATCTAGGAGGCTCCTAAACTAATGCATGCAAGTACAATTAGTGGAAGTTGGCCTCAATTAGTGTTCCCCACACTTTAGTAACTGGTACATGTGCCCCAATTAGTCCAAGTGGAACCAATGGTGCTAGTGACTAAATATAGACTGAAAGGACTCCCGATTTAGACATAATTGACCAAATGGGACAAGGGAGGATTATAATAATAACACCCCCCTTGAATGCTAACTTGGAAAATTTGTGGGACTTGGTAACTAAGACCATAGGTCACCCATTACAACAATTAAAGTAACTGCTCAATACAAGGAGCTGGGGAAAAAACCACATGGGAAAAAATCCCCCCCTCTGCAGATAGAATCAGGATTCAATTTTTAAAAACTTAAAAATATGTTGCTGCAACCTTCATCTCTGTGATGTAGTGAAGAAGAATGCATGATGTTCTGTGCACCAGTATCCTGGGGCCTGGCATGTAGACTTCTCCATCTTCTCCCAAAATGATGATGGAAGGAAGGAGGAATGTAACCTTTTCCTCTTTCTGGATGAAGAGGTGTATGATCCACTCTATTCTTCTAAAGGAAGTGTAAATGATCATACCTTTCCATGTATCATCTTACATGGAGTTTTTTGCATCTCTCTGAAGGAGGTAAGATTGCATGACATAGCGCAAGGTTCTTTGTCTTCTATGTGTCAGATGGATTTCCAGTCATCTTCCTAGCTTCCTGCTTGGGAGTAGGGACTGGATCTAGATCTGAATCATTCTAAATCTTAATATCATAAACTGATACAGTTGGTTCTGCAATAATAGTGGAAACTACAGAAGAAGTAGATGGAAATTTTTTACCTTCCCTTTCAAGTGGCAGCTTAGAGTGCACTGGTTCTGAAAATGGCATGAAGTGTGAGAACTCATATGCCTTGGAGGCATGATTTGCAACACCCTTTTCTATGATGTTCCTAGTAGAGATATCTGTGATCTCCATTGAGTTAGTACCACATATCACTCGCTTTGGAGAGCAAGTATGAGTCATCTGGTATACAAATAACATATTTGCAGATAAGGAGGTCACATAAAGCACATCTTTGAACTTTCCATGTTCAAGCTTGATAGAACCCTTCTGTTTGGCTCAAATTTGACTGTTATTACCCATATGAATACTAGGACCATCAAAATACTGTAAAGAAGAGAATGATTCTCTGGATGCAACCATATGATTGGAAGCTCCAGAATCAATGAGGAAGGAATGTGATGTTGAACAGCTAGCCTTTAGTGCATGGCATGTCTCTTCATGTTCTTCAGTTTCTTTTCTATGGTCAGCCTTTCTTGCACTAACAGGTACAATAATGTTATGTTTATTCAAAAGAAGATCCATTTCATCAATTGTTCTTCTCATATAGGAGCTTTCTGGATGAAATCCCCTTCCATAGTAAGAAGAAAAGGTCTTTCCTTTTCCATTCCCCTTTCTTCTCTTCGAACTTGAAGTCTCATTTGACTGCTCTTTCTCCACAGGAGACTCATCCTTTTTCTTCCCCTTACCATTCACAACCTTAGGTCCTCCTGCAACCAGTTCTTGATCTCTGGAAGATCGAATGATCCCCATTTGGATCAACTTGTCATGCTCATGGGTGAGAGATTCAATGAAGGAATTAAGAGTCGGCATCCTCCAATTTGGAGTAGTGAGCTTCCCTAAATGAAATGTTGATACAAATTCTGAGTAGTCTACACCAAGTTTTGAGAGGATGGAAAGGATGAGTTGATCATCCTCCTTCTCAACCTTGCAAAGCTTCAACTGGAACACCAGGTTCTTAAATTTGGTGAAGAAATCATTTAGTGTTTTGAAGTTGGCTAGATGAAGAGAAATCAGCTCATTCTCTAGATGATACATCCTTATATCATCCTGATTATCAAACAAGGAAGCAATATTAGCCCAAACCTCCTTGGGAGTCTTAAATCCATTGATGTGGAAGAGAATATCTCTAGAGATTGAGAGGAACAATCATCCATATGCTTCATCAATCCTATTCCAGTATTTTTCTTTGTCAACATAATGAACCAGCTCGGCCTATGTCTCCATTGTGAGTCTGAAGAGTCTTTTGGAGTGAAGCTGCATCTACATGTCCTCCAACCACTGGTGGTAGTTGAAAGGAGTGATAAGCTCCATTGGAAGGGCCATTTCGAATGCAATGAAGGAGACTGAGCTGCTATAGCGAATGCAGTGAAGGATTCCCATTAAACCTGCAAATCACACAATCAAATAGACAAAGTAAGGTCAAAAACCTTAACTTTTGGAATTTTCTTCACACCCAACATTGTTGATCAAGAAATCTTGATCAACAATTCCTTTGCTTGGGATATTAAGTGGTAAATTCTCCGCTTTTGGTGTAGTACTAGAAGGAACAATTTTGCTCAATTTTTTTTTGATCCAAGTATGAATCTGTAGTAGGAGAAGTGCCTTGTCTTGCCGAGGATCTGATACCATATTAAATTGAGCACATAGATATGTGGACCAACACACAACTCACAAGATAGATCATACAATTTTACTTAGAAATTGAAGAATGAAACAGTTCAAAAATGGCTTGCAACTATGAATGCTTTCATTAATAAAAATTAATTACATAATTAATTACAATGTAGTACAATGGATAAATAACCTCATGTAATTCGAATCCATGTGAGGAAATTTGAATTGGTTTGACTCTACTTGATTGCATGGTTAACTGATCTTGTCTAAATCATGATCAGAGTTCAAAATACCAACTGAAGTGTCTAATTTAGTGTTAATTATCAGTTAAATAGTCAACCTGACTGAGGTAGGTGAGTAAATGCGCATCACCTGCATGCAACCATGCAAATATGGAACTAACTGAGTAGAACTGAATGTAACAGACTAGAAATGAATGTAACTGACTCCTAACTGAGTTTGACTAGTCACCAACTGAACTCAACTAATGGAGGTTGGTGTCGGCACTCCCAGTGGATCCTAATTTGTAGGGATTGATCTAGGAGGATCCTAAACTAATGCATGCAAGTGCAATCAATGGAAGTTGGACTCAATTAGTGTTTCCCACACTTTAGCAACTGGTACATGTGCCCCAATTAGGCCAAGTGGACCTAATGGTTCTAGTGACTAAATATAGACTAAAAGGACTCTTGATTTAGACATAATTGACCAAATTGGACAAGGGAAGATTATAATCTTAACAGTAGCATCCCCTTAGTACGCGGCCAGAAAATGCAAAGTGTAAGTAAAAAGAGCAGTAAGTTCTAATCCTAGATTCATCAAATTATGGATGAAATTGATAATGATAGGAGACTGAAATCTTTGCACGACTAAAATGATGATTGGGGACGAATCCACTAGGGGGAAGGTAAAATATTAGTCGGGTTTGGGGAACTGAAAGAAGATTAGTGATTCCCTTGATGAACTAATCTCTTGGGTGTCAACCTAAGATGAAGTAAGTCATGAGTAGGCTAATTTACTCGGTTATAAAATAGTGGATCTTTATAATCCTCTTTTTGTTTAAATGAAAAGATAAGTTTTACCCAATACTTAATTATGGCATCAATTGTGAAGGAAGTCCTCCTTAGAACTTATAAATAAGGAAATTAAGTATCTCTTAAGGAGGCTATATTATAAGTCATCTTAAATTAATTTTCTGGTTTATTTACATGATTTTAGTGCCAAGAAAGTATGGTTAACACATAAGTGAAGTGACTTAATTTTATAAGTATAGACACAAAATATACTTTAAAATACAGGAATACATGTATGAATTACCACATAAAACATACAGAAATGGTATATATATAAATTTATAATTGAGTACCTTGGGATAAGAGTATTCCCATTTTGACAAAATGGGAAGCCATGTTACATATGGACTAATAGGGAATTACACTGCTAGGGCCAAACACCAACCCTATATGAATGCAAACATGCATAATTTTGGTTATAACATTTTTAACAAAAAAGTAACAAATTTGGAGGTTGGGAAGAGAAGTTGTGTATGTCATAAATCACTATCGTGGAATAGAAATGAGTTTTTGTTGAGTGGAAATATTTCGGTGGGAAGAATCCTAAGAGGATTGTAAACGTGGCAGCCGATCCTTGCCATTTGGACCTTGAGTAATTTATGGTTTTTCTTTTAAAAAAGCTAGTTGATGTTGGAAGTTTCACTGAATCTAGGGGAGGATGCCAAACTCGATTGGAAAAATCAGTAAAGAGAGTCATTATCTTTCTGTTCGATAATTGTTGAGATCGTGTTTATGTGAATGCTTCTAGATTTGATCCAAGAGAACATTGAATATGAGGGATCATGTTCCTATGAATGCCTCTCGATATGATCCAAGAGAATGCTTCTTATGAGGTATGTGATTATTTTCATTATAATTTTTTATGCTTGCATTTTCACTGAGTTTGTTATGGAATTGTATTATTTTTGAATTTTGATGCTCGATCCATTCTGATGGGATCTTGGAATGCCCGCAATTCCTTATGAGCTCTAGATTTTTGGATCTAAACTAGAGTTTATAGATTTTCTATCCTACGATTTACAAGGAGTTGATCTAAACATGGGCATGAGTCTGCATTTTGCATTTTAAATCAAAGTATTAGATCTGAACTCTTCGCTATCCTGTGATTTGCAATTAAATTTATATTTGAATATCTTCTTTGTTATTTAGCATCTGCATTTTCTTTTGGTGAAGAGATGGATATTTTCCAATGTGTGGAATGTTGATTGATTAGAACCTACATTTTATTTATGGTGGATATTTCCAATTCCCATTGTAATGTTGTTATTATCTGCGTTTTTCTTTCTAACATAGGGCTAGATATCTTCGATGTTTGCACCTATTTACATGATAAATCCAATTTGTTCCTTGAAGAAAAACCAGATCTGTTTTGTATCCTCCACGATTAGGTGAAAACGCTAGGTATGATATTTAAAGAGCTAGATCCTGTTGTACATGAATAAACACCTTATAACCAAAGGTCTAGGGTTACCAACATACTCAAGAAACTTGCAGGAAATCGACTCTAAAGTGAAGTAAAGGAAATAGGAGGATAGGAAAGGCTCACCCGATACACGACGGTTGATCCTAGCTTGTCCTCTTCTGCTCTTCTTCTTCTCCAAAGCCTTCAGGGATGCTTTCTCCTTCACCTGTCAAGAGTCAATCTTCCAAATACAAGATGATTCATATATATAAACAGGTTAGATAAATTGTATACAGAATACTAAAACATAAACATTTATCAAACCACAATATATGAAATACATTCAAGACACATATGGAAGAAGGATTCGCTTTATTAACAATAATGGAAAGAGTTCAGATTACAACCCAATGCCTGAGACAAGGACTCCTCTGTAGCCAAAGGATTTTGAGTTCTACTGCTCCAAAGACTTCTATATAAACTCCACCAGCATAAATTTGCTCTCCAAGTGTATGTCTCTAACACCCTCCCCAAGGCCTGTATTTATACTTGGTGAAATAAGGCAATTTTGAAGGTTGAGGAGGTTGAGATAGTTAAGGAGATTAAGGTTAAATGCTTAACTAATCTCAAGTAATTGCGTGTTTTTATTTTTAATGTCAAAGGTAGATATACGCGGGTATCAATATTGGCAACTCATGTATGACCCATGAGTTTCTATGAGGGTAACGTGCGTATACATCTATACTCGACATGCAACAACCGATACTCGCATACAACACGCGAGTTGCATATATAGAGAGTCACGTATATGACTTGACATAGCTAAAGGGTAAAAATAACCAGCTGGATGGATGATGAATGTAGTTCATAATAAGCCCATCTATAGTGTTTTGGGCAACCCTCAATCCATTGATGTCCTTTTGTGTGCCAACATGAGGGATGTCAGCACTCGGATGGAGATGTGCTATTCAGGTGAATAACAGATGCCCCCTAATGTGTGAGTTCAGAGGGAAACGATGGCTGAAATACATTATAATCTTTATCTTTGGAGAACTTAGAAATCCAATGGAGCAGAGAGAGTACCTAAAACAAATACATAGTAATGTCATATACAAAGTTACATCTGAGGATGCTATGTTCAATTTACTGGAACACTAGCTCCTTTACAATATTTGAGTACATCATATGATACTGGTATGAAACCACGTATATTACAAAGGTGGATCAAAGCCACAATATACAATAATGATGAGTCTTCAAAGATCTGGAAGCTGTATAGATCAATAGAACATAATCTTGTGCAACTTAGTCCATAGGTGAGGAACTAAGGTCTTCATAAAGGATCCCAAGGAACCAGTACAATCCAAGTCATGTGAATAAGGGTAAGTTGAAGTCGAACATGGAAAGGATTCAACAGTTTGTCAATCAATAGGTGATAATCGACAACTAAAGCAAAGGAATTCACCAATGATGAAAGTGAATCCTGAGGTACGATCGTCAAAACTCTAGGTCTTCATCATCAGGAAGTACTGAAACAGAACCATGCTGTGATAAGGAAGGAAACAGATCCTCCAACGGATCACAAGAGTGACTAGGAATTGGGCAAAAGAAGGGAGACATAATAGATAACAGATATAACAATGATGGGATCAGGCTATAGATCAGACATTGGGTAGAGTCCTTGAACAATGAGCACAACACAGAGATGACCCAAGGCAACGATGAACTTATAGATAGAACAACTAGAACTATCTGTCATGTAGGAGACATGATCAGATTCCCTAGGTATAACGGACAAGAGGAGGAGTAAGAAACTCAAAGTAATAGTTGGACAAAAGTGAACACTAAAACATGGATATCAGAAAACAAAGAGTGCCATGTTCAAGGATGACACGCTGCCACTACTGAAAACAAGAGAAAAATTCTTCCTTACCTTCCCTATTAAATTTTAATGAGTCCAGGAAATTTAACTCAGTTCCCTCTTCATTTTTTAACAAGCTTGAAGAGATGGGAAAATAATGCTTGATAGTGTCACTGATTCATGGATTTAATGAGCCTGAACTAGTACATGCTCAGTTGGTGTTTTCACATTTAGAGAGTTTGAAAACTCCGAAGAAGACTCCAGGGGGGTCCTTTTTCGTCCAATTTAGTCTCTTGAGGCCGAAAAAGTATAAAACATACCATATAAGAATTCTCTTAACTTCCATAGAAGAAAAGGTAAACCTTTTTTGTACTTAGTCAGGGAGGTCCGAAAAAGGTTAGATTACCACCTACCCAATGCTCCTTCCAAAACAACATAAAATAGCTTGAGTTTTACGAGTGTGAAGGAAATCAATATCACTCGGAAAGATCCATTTGGTTACAAGAAATGGGGCTTACAACAATAAACTCATTGCTTTGTTCTTAAATGTTTAACGAGCATGACAAAGACACAAAGTACACTCGGAATATTTTTCATGTTTAGGTCTAGAGCACGAAAAAGAGAAAACTAAGCTCAAATCGGGTGTTCATTTTCCGTAAATTTAGTCCCTCAGGTCCGGAAAAGTGATAAACCTATACCTGAGAATACTCTTCTCAATTCAAAAGAAAAGAGAGCGATCCTTTCTCGTATTATTCCGCATGGTCCGAGAAAGAGATAACCTACCACCAATGCGGATTCCCACTCACATATTCTTAACGAGCTTGAACGAACGAGTTAACTCGGTAGTCAAGTCTGTTTTGAAGGAGTCAGACATGGGCCTAAAGAAACTCCATAAGGGCGGGGAGTCCTATAAATGGATAGCTTGTAAAAAGAGATTAAAAAAGAAGCTCTAATTGGCATGAAAAATACCTAAGAGGATACCCCTGAACCTGAAATAGTTGCGGCATGAGTACCAAAAGATGACATAGGAATATAAGAAGAATACTCATGAAAAAGGGTCCTATCCACGAAAGAGAAATGGTAAAAACAGGGAACTAGTGGCTTAGAATACCATAGTCCGTGGCAAAATGTTGAATGCTAAGGTTAATGTGTAATGAATAAAGATGCCAAAATGTATTGGAAATGACAAAACCACCCTATTGGAGCAACAACACTTTGTAAAAGTGACAAACCTGTTCCGAAGCATAAAGAAATATGGTATTAGTCGATTGGATTTTCAAACTATAGAAACAGACCGACTTAAATAAATATAATTTCTATAAATAGTTGAAAAATCAAAACAAACTCACCATTTGAACTTTCGAGCCATAAAAAGCAAGTTTGGCCTTCTACCTTTGATCGATCATTGTGGACAATTGAACCAACGAAATCGAAATCCGCAAGTTGCAGGTAAGCCTACACCCTGAGCTCTTCATTTTGATCCAAGCAATTATTAAGTTTGAGTCTAAATTCCATATTTAAAAGCATCCTGAACTGTAGCACGGCGCATACGCAGGTTGCTAGTGTACAGACTCGCGTATACACGTTCTGTACGCGAGTTGCCTAACTAGACAGTCGCATACAGTACGCGACTTGTCTAATTAGACAGTTGCGTATGCTGCGCAAAGGATAAAAGGCTTAAAATAGACAAATTTTTTTGAATTTTGGTATGGAATAACTGAATCAAATTAATTGTTTTTTCTAGGTAAAATATGGTTCTGGAATGGAGGGAAAGGGAGCACGAAATAATGGACCAAGCGGCGCTCCAAAGTGTGCCCACTATAAATGCATTACGCACAAGAGGGCTGCTAAAATTATTTTTTACATTGCCCATGCGGGCCAATGTCCGCATACTTGAGTTCATGGTCAATTATTGGGATCATGATTTGGGGATGTTCAACCTACAGGGTGAAACCTTGGAGATTACCACCGAAGACATATATTTCATAACTGGTCTGTCATGACGAGGGGCACCGGTGAACTTAGAGGGAACTGGCAGGGGCGGGGACCCCTTAAGTGTCCAAAGCTATATAGATGTATTCTGCACACTGGGTACTGAAAAGAGAGGAACCTACGTTCCAGTTGTACATATCCGAGACTTTACTCTTCAGGTACTTTCTAGCACCATCGTGAGGATATCAGGATCCTCCTCTTTACATTTGGCCACAAGGAACCAAATGAGGCTGGCAGTTGACTGTTCTCGCGGTGCTCTCTATGATTGGTGCTCGGGAGTTGTCCCTATCATGAAGAGGCAACTATTCGATTGTAAGAGAGGAAGACATAATTTTTTTGGCTATGCAAGCATATTAGTGGCCTTCTTCTTCTTCGAGAGTACCAGCATTGAGCCCTGCCATACCTTTACCGATCAGATCTCCACGCCAGCCGAGGTTGAGTAGATGGGGAGACATCTTCCTCCGTCAAGGAGGAGGAGACTCGATACACAGTGTCTATGATGATGATTTTTATACCTGGTGGGAATGATAGCTACCGGCATTGGAGCAGTTTCCATATGCCAGGATGGACTTTCGAGGTGACCTCGACCTTATCCTCCCTCCAGGAGGAGCATGGGGAGAGCTAGGTAAGTAATTTTTAAATTTTTATCATTTTCAAATTTTTATTGATTTTTCAAATGATAGATATATACATATGTACAAGTCTTAATCCTATTCATGTATCAAAATGTAGATATTGGACCAGTCCACCCTGAAGGGCACCCTCGCATGTTCGTTCGTCCTGTTGTAGGCGAGGATCCAGGATTGATCAGGGTACTAGAGGGAAAGCTGGCTAGGCTAACCCAATGAGTACCGACCTTACAGATAGAGCATATCCCGACTGCCATGTAGGAGTTCGTAGTTGGGGTTCCACTAGTTTGGCTACGTCTTTTCAGATGAGTGGTTAGAGTAGTGCTCGTATATATAGAGGCAATGGAGGCTGCCGAAGCCAAGGAGGCTGAGGAAGCCAGAGTGCATAGAGATCATGGGGACCAAGGTGGCCCTAGTGACCAGGGCGATCCAGCATAGACCTAGGGAATTTTGATGGACTATGATCCACATTTTTGTACATTTTGTATATGACGGGATCTGAGGATCAGACTTGACCTATCTACAGACAGATATTTTACATATATATATATATATTGGTGTTGGTTGTCAGTTTATTTACAAGTGTTTTTCATATGTTTGTTCTATGTCTTTATAAAGTATGTGTGAGATGCCAATCTAAAATGTAATTAGCATATGCATCAGTCAATGAATTCTGATTTCGTGGAATATGATTAAAAGCAATAACTTCAAAATGTCTTTCCAATAAATGAATTTGCATGAACTGACATAATAAAATAGGATTTCGTACCTGATAAGCTCGATTGAGCTGGGAGACCACCAACTGAGAGTCCAAACGGACCTTAAGCTGGGTAATACCACATGACAAAGCATCCCACAGGAGCTCAATTACAGCCCTATACTCAGCAACATTATTAGAAGCAGGACCTAGACAAGCGCCTCCCATGGCAACAAGCTGTCCTGAGGGAGAATAAATAACCCATGCTGTCGAAGCTAGGTTACAAGTGTGACGGCTGGCGCCATCAACGAATCCTATATACCATTCAGAAGACATCTGCAACAACCAGCATATAGTATAAAAAACAAAACTGACAACCTAATGTACATAAAAATACATACAATAAAATACAAGAAAAAGTGCTAAGCCTAAGCATAGTACTTTTTTAGGTAGAGCCCATTTCTAGGCTCAGGCAGCTTATTCCCATCAAAATTGATTAAATCATATGCGCCCTTACTCAATACTTTCGACATGACATAAGGTCCTAACCACATAGCCTTGAATTTTCCTGCCCCCAGAGATTCTTTATCTTGGTCCCAAAGCAAGACAAGTTCCCCTTCAGAGAAAACCCTAGGTTTGACCAATTTATCATATTGAGTTTTGACCCTATTTTTATGAGCCTGATTAGCAGTCAGCGCATCTCTACACTTTTCTTCAAGTTGTTCTACATGTACCAGACGTTCCTCAAGCTCAGTCGTATCAGGTAACACATGAACGACTATCTTTAGAGACAAGATTTCACACTCAATCGGAGTAACTGCTTCCACTCCATGAACTAATTGGAAAGGGGAAAAACCCGTAGTAGCCTTTACGTTAGTTCGGTAGGCCCAAAGAGCAGGATATAACATGATGTGCCAGTTAGAGCAGGCTACATCAATTGTACGTTTAAGGATAGTTTTTAAAGTCTTGCTGACAGCCTCAACCTGACCGTTTTCTTGCGGATAGTAGGGCTAATAATGTTCTTGTCTAAATCCAAGCATGGTAGTCAGTTCTGTCATCATATTATTTTGAAAATGACTGCCATGGTCAGTGAAAATCACTTTGGGTATGCCAAACCATGCAATAATTTTATTGAATACAAAGAAAGCTGTTGTTTCCCCGTCAGCTTTGAAAGTAGGCATTGCCTCTGCCCATTTCGTAAAATAGTCAATAGCGAGAATGATGTATTTATGCCTCCCAACTGAGGCTGGGTTGCATGTCATGTAATCAATCCCCCATTTCATAAAGGGTCCTACCGAGACAATGGGAAATAATAGAGCAGGATGTGACCGCATCTTCCTGGTGTAAAGCTGACACGGATGACAACGCTTCACTGCTTCCACACAATCTTTAAAGATCATGGGCCATAAATAACCAGCATGTAATATCTTCTGGGCCGTTGCTAACCCAAATAAATGACCCCCACATGCTCCACTATGGGAATCATTTAGGACAATATCGGCTTCCTCGTGGGTAAGGCAATGACGTAAAACATAATCTACCCCTCATCGATATAATGTATCTCCTATAATGAGGTAGTTCTTGGCATGAAGGCGTAATTTATGTCGTTCCTCCCTCAAGGAAGCTGCTGGATACTTCAAAGTCTGGAGATATATAAGAATATCTCTGTACCAAGGATCAGAGGAGGATATCAGGAAGATTTGTTCATCTGGGAATGAGTCATCTTCAACAGCTACATTTTCTTTAATAGGAAATTCTGCTATAAGTTCAGCAAAAACTAAGGACTTATTAGACTTAGCGAACTAGAAATCCAAGTCAAAATCTTGGAGAATGACTATCCATTTGTTAAATTTCCCCCCAACAATCCGTTGGGATAAAACATATTGGAACGGATTTACATTCGCCACTACTGTGGTAGTCCTTAGTAAAATGTAGTGACATAACCTCTGCATAGCATAAACAGCTGCTAAGGATAATTTCTCAACGTGGGAGTATCTAAGTTCAGGTCCAGCCAAAGCACGGCTAAGATAATAAACGACATGCTCCACAAGCTTATCGTCCTCCTGGACTAGTACTACCCCAATGGTCGACTGCGATGCGGCTAGATATAATATAAAATCCCTAGAATAATCTGGTGGACGTAATAAGGGTGCCGACATCAAAGCTTTTTTCAATGCCTCAAAGGCAAGTTATGTGGTTTCATCCCATACAAATGGGGTGTCCTGTTTAAGCAAGCGCATGAAACCTTTTGTGATCTTGGCATAGTTAACTATAAAACATCAAAGAAAGTTAGACTTTCCTTCCAGGCTTTGAAGTTGCCTGAGAGAACGAGGAGGAGGCAGATTTACAATGGCCTCAACTTTCAAAGGATCCACCTGGATGCCTCTACTAGAGACAATGAATCCAAGTAATCTTCCTAACTCGACACAGAATACACACTTCTGGGGATTCAAGCAAATTTTATAATATCTACATCTTTCAAATATCAACCATAAATGATCTGGATGTTGAATCCTCTTATGAGAATGTGCGGGCAAATCATCAAGGTGTGGTTCGACAATGGATTTAATGTCATGAAAAGCAAAGTTCATAGCCCGTTGAAAGGTTGCCCCAGCATTTTTCAATCCAAAGGGCATTTTCTTGTATGCGAAGGTACCCCAAGGACAAATGAAAGCAGTTTTATGTTGGTCTTCCGGTTTTATTTGAATTTGATTGTATCCGGAGAAACCATCCATAAATGAAAACACCTCACTTCCCGCACAAGCATCTATGATTTGGTCTATAAATGGTGTGGGATAGTTTTCCTTAGGACAGGATTTATTGAGGTATCTAAAGTCTATAAAAACAAGAATAGTCCCTTGCTTCTTATCAACAGGAACAGGGTTAGAAACCCATTCAGTCAAAGCTATGGGATAGATAAAACCAGCCCTCAACAACTTTTCAACTTCTGCCTTCACAGCCGCTGCTTTGTGCGGGTTAACAAGTCTTAACTTTTGTCGAATCAGCTTGGCATCAGGATATGTTTGGATTTCATGTTCAACAATCGATAGATCTATGCCTGGCATCTCCTCATATGACCAGGCAAAGTCATTGTGGAATTCCTTAAAAAGGGCAGTATAGATGGCAATCTCTTCAGGGAAGCAGTTTGCACATATATATATGTTTTCCATGACATTAGGGTTCATAGAGATGTTAATAGGTATAGTAGCGGAGATATTTTCCATATTGCCCTCGGTAAACATTCCTTCCCTAGGCAAGGGATTAATAGGTATATCAACATCTTCTGACAGTCTCAAACAAAACTCTTGGTTTTCTATTCTGCTTAGTTCTGGAAGAAAATATGATCAATGATGAAGATCCTCACAAATCTTATCTCATCCACTCATGGCTTCCAGAATAGCTTCATTGGAAGGTAAAATCATGTCTAAACAATCTGGTCAATGTGAAGAGCTTTCCGCCCATACGGGCAAATAAAATTATTCCAGATCTTCCGAGACTGTTAGAGGATTTGGAATGGGATCAGCAGTGGCTTGAGTGATATCTTGATAAGCAACCTCCACTGTCGATAGGGGCACTTTTGGTTCATGGGGGGTTGGGATAACCCAAGGATTAGTCCTATTGACAACCGTAGCGATGGAATTCCCCACACTAGTAGAACCAATATAATTAACCGGGGCTGGAAGATCAAATGTGCCCATCAGTGATGTGTACATTCCATCCCCCAAGCTCTGTGCAGTAGGTTTGACCTGATCAACCAATGGCACAACGGACTCATTAGACTCTAAATGACCTTTTTGGGTAAAATCAAGTTGGTCAATAGTAACCAACTTTCCCTCATGTGGAAAAACCACTACACGAAGAACGACCAACGCAATAACGGACATCGCATAAGTCCAGCTCCTTCCCAGAAGTAGATTGTAGTCCAAAGGAGCATCAATCACTTCTACTTCAATAGACACTATTTTTCCCACCAACTTAATTTCAAAATCCAGTAGGATACCATGCGGATGGAAGGATCTTCCATCGAAAGCAGTAAGCAAAGTGTTTGATGGGACCAGCTCTGGGGATCCAAGAGCTTTCCAACAGGTCAAGGACATAACACATGTAGAAGCCCCCTCATCAACAACTTCCCTTCCAATGGTATTACCACCATGGACGACATCTATTGATAAGGCTACATGGTAAGGAAGGTGAATTTTAACATCAGATAAATGAAATTTCTCCATGAGACTCGAAGAGTCCATGCTACCTAAAGCTACTAACAGGGAATCCCGTTGAGTTTAACACCTCTAAAGCTGACATTGCACATAGAGTTTGAGATAAGTCTTCAACCATGGAGTATTTTGAAGCAGCCCTAGCATTAGGGTTATGTAAGGTCTTCTTGAAGACACCTTTCGATATCTTCGGCATAGTTTCAGCAGGTTTCTCTATTGTGAGAGGGTTAGAAGTTTCACCTATAGCTTTACCCTTCTCAGAATTCTCAATCTCATAGTTTTTGTTCCTTGTCTGCAACCTAAGTCGAAGATCAAACCATGTTGATATAGTTTGGGTTAGGGGCAGTTTGAGTGCCCCCTGCTATGTTAGAAGTTGAAGCAGAGTTCTGTCCTTGGGGAAAGAGATCCTTTAGGACAGCCGGTTGTTGATCTTTAAGCAGCTTCTGGGCTTGATCCATAAGGGGACAAAGGTGAGTAAGGTGGTCCTTGTGGCACAACTTACATGGGAACTTGACTTTCTTCTTTTCTTTCTTGCCCCCATCAACTTTGTTCACGGGATTTTGCTTATTTTGGTTTCCCTCTCCCTTCTTACCTTTCTTTTTCTTCCTGCCAGGCTGCTGATTGCCCTTCTGAGAGGTTTGTGCAAAAAAATTTGCACTCTGGGGGGAGGGGGCAGCCTTTGCTGCCTCCACCGTAGATTGGTTGATAGACAACTGGTGGAGTTGCTTAGCCAAAGACTCTATGGTGGGAGAGTTAACGGATCCAACCACACCATCGGCATGGGGTACAGGCTTAGGCTTCTCTGCATCGTGTGTTGGCCTCAGTGCCTCAGGGATAATCTCATATAAGATCCCAGATTGTGAATAAATAAAATCCAATTGATGGGCCCTGAGAATGGCTTCTTCTTCATTCGTCACTCCTGAGGTGGATACATCCTTAGATATGTATGGAAACAGGGATTTAAGGAACCACTCTAAAAGGAACTCAGGAGGAATAGTGGCTTTTATAAGGCTCTTTCACCTTCTCCACTCTTGGATATGATCCAAGATGTGGGTAGCCTTGTTTTGCCTAAAAGTAGACAACAAGTCCGTTCCAAAATCATATCGAACCAGAAGCTGAAAGTGGCTAAGAAAAGAACTAGCCAAGTCCCAAAAACTACTGAAAGCAGTAGAAGGCAATTCGATATACCATTTTGCCACCGTACCTGTTAAGGTTCTTTGGAATAGCCTCAACCTTACTGAATCTTCATTCAGCGAGTTTGAAGAACACCATAAATGTAATGTGGTGGCATGAGCCCTAGGATCTTCACCAACTTTGCCTTCGAACTTAGGGATATCTGATGGAAATTTGGTGGGAACAGCTGGCCAGAAAGGGTCATGCCGCACCGGGTCATTCATCAATTTTGACAAATATGGCAAATTTAAAGTTGTCAGGAATGGAAGTTTGGGTTGAACCGAGGTACTAAATGTGCCAGCCTGGGGATTTGAGGGACTTTCCCTCGAATGCCCATGGGTAAAAGTAGGGTTTCCCCCAGCCACCGGTTGTGAAGTGGGAAGATTACTCTGAAATGGATTCCATTCGTAAGCCACAGGATTGTGTGTGGGGGGTGCAGTATAAAAAGTTCGGGCTGTCCCCATAGAAGCAGGGGTCTGAAAGATAGGAGCTGGAATCCCTTCGCTGAACAACGAAAAGGGGGAGCTCATAAATGGAACCGAAATCAGAGTTTGGAAACTTTTCCCATAAGAGATATTTTTCCCGAACTGCAGTCCTACATAGGAAGGTGATGGACCTACGTATGGACTGGATGGGGGAATGTGCCCCCCATTCCAAGGAAATCCTTGGACAAACGCCAAGGATCCTACCGGACCACTCTGGGTAGTATATGGAAAGGAAGAAGGAATAGTAGGTATATTGGGAATCCCAGTAACCATGTCACCAAAAGTACCTGCTAGGTTTGAGTGAACTGGTGGTTGAACCACCCGGCTTGTTGGAGTCAAAGGTGTAGAAGGTAGACTAGATCTAGGGGCACTTACCGAGGGAGGTAGTACCCCTTCAACCGAAAAAACAGAGGTGAACACAAAAGGAATTTATTCCATAGAAGACATGATCCTACCCACAGGGACACCTAATACAGGTGAATCAAAATGTCTAACCTGAACGATCACAGGATTGTTTAAATCAGTCAAGGGGGTGTTAAAGTTTCTTGCAAACTCGTCAGTCTGCAATTCTTCTATCTCAACTGTATCAAGATCAAAATGGTTAGCTATCAATTCTGGTTCACCAAGAACTTCACTTATTCCTACCGGTTCAAATGAACCATCCGTGTCCAATCTCTCCCTTTGGGGTGGAGGTGGAGGCTCCAATGTGACGAGAGGAGGAAGGTTTCTCAACCTTCTTGACCTTCTAAAAGGTTGGTCCTCCATGATTGAAAATTTAACAAATCACACCCTAAGGCCAACTAGACACAAGCAAAACCATAGAGCATACATTATAAAAATCCTGAAGTCTCAAGCAATCAAACAAGGGTAAAAGATATACTTTCCCAAAGAAAGCTGATGAACGATTACTTGGCGTCCTTGAAGTGGTTCTTAGGAACAAGCGGAGGAATCACCCAACCACCCTCCTACACTTTCAACATGGGTTACCTTCCAAGCCTATTCAAAGTGAACCAGAAATAGCCTTCTGGTTTACCTAGGTATGAACCCTAAAAGTCAAGAGACTAAAGGCTACCTTAGCTATACCAATAGTCTGGGGGGACAATCGCAAGCCTGACTCGTACGCATGGGCAGGGTAGCTGAGCCCGAAAATCTGTCTAGGATAGAATCCCCAGATGCGTAAAAGTTTTGATTTACGTTTTGACAAGGATTCAGAGGGTTATCTCCTCTATCCAAGCCTCCATGTGGCCTCGCACTTAACTCCCATTTGAGAGGAGCTTCCCAGATACAATCGATAAAGTCAAGGATTTACCTAAAGAAAGGTCCACTACGTCTAAGTTTTATAACTTGTGGGAAGTTTACACTTCCTATCCCACAAGTCTAGCCTAAGCTAGTAGGTGAAAAGCCCTCTAAAAACAAAAATTACTAGTAAATTTTAATTATGCGTTCATTTTAAAGGGTTGTTTCTTACTCAGAAGGAAATGGAGTGATATACTTATGGTGTTTTTGACTCGATAAGAAATAAATAAAAGTAAAGGTGTGTTTTTCAAAGCAAATTACCACTATTAAAGCAAACTTCTTTTTCTTTTTTGCAAATATATATTGATGAACTGAATGCAAACGATAAAAGAAACTAAGCCTATGTTTTTTGTAGCTTTTGAGATTATATTTCTAAACTGAAATAAACACTACGTATGCAAAAGCAAAATTCAAAAGCTTGACAATGTTTTCTTTTCACTTTTTAAAAATGCTCAAACTCTACCATGCACCTAAAATGCACTATACTTGACTAAACTTGAATCTAATCAACTATATAAAAGCAACAAACTGAAGTAAACAGGCTAATAGAACCAAGAAACAACCAACAAAGGAAGACTAGGAACCCTAGCTTGGGTGCACACAATGACAAAAATCACTGTAAACTAATAAAGGCAAGTGACAAACCAACCATTGCCAAAAGACAGACTGGAAAAACAGTTCCCAAGACCCTGATCACTGATCTGGACAGAGAGACTTCACCCTATAACCCAAACAGGCCAGGCTACTTCAGCATGCAAACAAAAAATAATCCAAGCAAAAGAAACCCAAGGGTTTTTGAAAAAGCACAAAGTGTGGTCACCAAAGGTCTTCAGACAAACAACACAGTATTCATAAAGAAATCCAACTAACAAATAAGAATTATACAAAGAAAGGGACAAGCAAACCCAATCCTAAAAAATCCCTATTTCCAGGCTTATACACGACTGTATATAAGGGCAACTTGCGTATGGTACATGACTGTCCAAAAGAGCAACCCGCGTATGCAGGCCTCTGTACACGACTGTGCAGAAGAGCAACCCACGTACAGGTACAAAATTTTTCTCAAAAAATGAGAAAAATCCACAAGACTTTCAAACACTGTGACAAGTATGAACCAGGATAAAAGACCACACACCAATTTCAAAGAAAAGACTGGTCAGGGGTGACAGAAACAACCTACGGCAGTCTGGGCTCCCCATCGGAGTCGCCAGTTCTGTTGTACAGGAATAAACACCTTATAACCGAAGGTATGGGGTTACCAACATACTCAAGAAACTTGCAAGAAATTGAATCTAAAGTGCAGTAAAGGAAATAGGAGGATAGGAAAGACTCACCCGATACACGACGGTTGATCCTAGCTTGTCCTCTTTTGCTCTGCTTCTTCTCCAAAGCCTTCAGGGATGCTTTCTCCTTCACCTGTCAAGAATCAATCTTCCAAATACAATATGATTCATATATATAAATAGGTTAGATAAATCATATACATAATACTGAAACATAAACATTTATCAAACCACAATGTATGAAATACATTCAAGACACATATGGAAGAAGGATTCTCTTTATTAACAATAATGGAAAGAGTTCAGATTACAACCCAACGCCTAAGACAAGGACTCCTCTGCAGCCAAAGGATTCTGAGTTCTACTACTCCAAAGACTTCTGTATAAACTCCACCAGCATAACTTTGCTGTCCAAGTGTATGTCTCTAACACCCTCCCCAAGGCCTGTATTTATACTTGGTGAAATAAGGCAGTTTCGAAGGTTGAGACAGTTAAGGAGATTAAGGTTAAATGCTTAACTAATCTCAAGTAATCACGTGTTTTTATTTTTAATGTCAAAGGTAGATATACGTGGGTATCAATACTGGAAACTCGCGTATGACCCACGAGTTTCTATGAGGGTAACGCGCGTATAGATCTATACACGACATGCAACAACCGATACTCACGTACAACACGCGAGTTGCATATATAGAGAGTCACGTATATGACTTGACATAGCTAAAGGGTAAAAATAACCAGCTGGATGGATGATGAATGTAGTTCATAATAATCCCATCTATAGTGTTTTGGGCAACCCTCAATCCATAGATGTCCTTTTGTGTGCCAACATGAGGGATGTCAGCACTTAGATGGAGATGTGCCATTCAGGTGAATAATAGATCCGTTGGATTTACAGTTGTTGTGTTTTTGTGATTAGAACCAGATATGTTTTGTAGCTTCCACTATTGGTTTTAAATCGTTGTGTAAGTTTTTATTCATAAAAACCAAATATGTTTTGTAGCCTCCACGATTGGGTGAAATCGTTGGGTATGATATTTAAAGAGCTATATCCATTTGATTTACAATTGCTGTGTATTTGTGATTAGAACCAGATCTGTTTTGTAGCCTCCACGATTGGGTGAAATCGTTATATGTATGAAACATATCTTCATCTGATGAGAAATCCATGATTTATTTTAATTAGTGAAAACAAATCCATTCTATTAGTTTTTCAATGTTTTGGTTGAAGTCGTTGTACCTTCGAATTGATACCATAACTGTTTTAGGAGATTATCTGTGTTTTTTATTTATTTCTGAGTATAAATTGTTGTCTTCCTTTTGATAAAACTTGAGCTGTATTTATTCTTGCATTTGGGTAAATTCTTAGCATACATTTGTTAAACCAATGATGAGTGCATTGGTTATCTGTGTTTGATTTATGAAAAGTCAGTAATGTCTTATGCCTACATTGTTGTTCAAACTAGAGTTGTATTATGCCCGTGAATTGTATTGAGTATGCATTGAAGTTGGTATGAATCCATTTTTTAAACCAATGCTAAGCATAATGGTTATTTGAGTTTTGATTTTTGTAAAGTCTGAAAATGCCTTTATGGCTTATGTTTTGAATGAGAACTATAATATTTAATTATGACTTGTGCAAAGCTTTACTACCCTTAGTGTTGTTATATCTTTTAAAAAATTGGTATGATAATGAATATAATTATTAATTGTGTAAAGGTATTTCACTATGGTGGAAGGGAGTGGCTTACAATAAGGAATCCACTATATAATACATATATTGATATAGTTGATATTAATGAATATAATTATTAATTGTGTTAAGGTATTTCACTATGGTGGAAAGGAGTGGATTACAATAAGGAAACCACTATATAATACGTATATCGATATAGTTGATATTAATTAATATAATTATTAATTGTGTAAAGGTATTTCACTATGGTGGAAAGGAGTGGCTTACAATAAGGAAACCACTATATAATACATATATCGATATAGTTGATAAAATGGATTGGTTCCACTAAGGAAATTAACCTCTTCCATTTCTTATAACAATGATTAAATGATATGTGCTTGTAAAGGGTGTGCCTCCATTATTAGGTATCTAGTAGTTTTACATAATTGAATAGTAACCTGTCCATTCTTAATAAGAATAATGTTTTTCTAATTTCGAACGAAGATTATATGCAAATGCTAAATTATGATATGAGTCCTAGACAAGGGGAATATCTTGATGATATAACTTTGCAAAAGGTTCTATTGTCTTCCATCCTAGTGGATTCGTTGCCCATCTCGGGGTTGGATTTAGACAGACAAACATACGTCAAATGAAGCCTATGGTTGAGAGGAAATTCATAGAGACACTTTCAATCGCATAAGTTCTTTTTAGATTAGAGAAGAATCTGTCATGGTTAACTTTGTTTATGGAATTAATTTTATGTTGTTTTCAAGTTTATTATGTAGCTTATGTTATGAATTTATAATTTGATTTATAGCGCTAATTTGTATGTTGAATTAACATGACTTTAAGCAATGGCTGCAGAAGTTGTGTTCCAATTGGTGAAAAGGAATTGAGCTAACTCTCAAAAGACAAGTGTAAAATAATTCAATTGGTATACATGCATACTTTATAAATTAGTTTCCTTTAATATATCTAGTCTCTAACCTTGTTGTTGCTCCTCAACCAACTAGGAGACTCATAGTCCACCGTCAACGATGGTGTGTAAGAGACTGAGTACAATATATGGTACTATAACTGGATGACAAGGTTAATTTATAAGTGTAGATCATGCGCCTGACATAACGCTAGTGCATTATTATAGTATACAGTGATATTTTCATTATGTGAGTTAGCATTTGAGTGAGGGTATTTTTTGAGTTCGTAATCTTAAAAGAATGGTTATGGTTAAGTAATCAATGAGTTTAATTTATTTGGTGTGATTAAATGTTTAAAAAAAATAAAATGAAGAAATTTTATATTGCACATCCCAAAAATGTATTTAAGGTAATTGGGGTATGTTACATGTGGTATCAGAGTTCAAGTTGCAAAACTTGGATCGAAATGAGCTGAAAATAAATAAGAAGGTACAAATTGGATGAACTAAGAATTGGGTGGTTACAGATAACATAAAGCAATAAGGTAAATACTAGGGAAGAATTTCCCTCTCGTACTACGAGTCATTTGTATTCTAAGGGATGAACTGTAAGTATATATCTAATCCTTGTTGACCCAATAATGTGACAATTAGAATGTATATTAAAGCAAGTTCCACTAGAAAACAAAATCACTATTTATTATATATATATCTTTCTCCTTGTCATGATGAATGCACGGTAATATTTGAAATTCATATAGTGGGAGATGCAATGATGAGGGTGAACTAACCTTGTATTTTTGTGTTAAAGGAAGTAAATGAGGAGTGAAAAGTTCCTTTGAGAAACCTATGGATTGACAAGCATTATGCCCAAACGAGAGTGACCAGGTGGTCATCTAAAACGAGATAAGTACCATTTTCGGGTTTTGAGTATAACATGATTCCTATAAAAATAACATTGGTTAACATTTTAAAAAAGGGACTTAGAATAATGTTAAATTCAGAGTGCATAGATTCATTACAATATAGTGTTGTGGACTACTAAATAGTATGTTTGTCATTTGGGAATTTGAAAGTAATAATTTAGATGCCAAGTAAACCAATACAAGGAAAACCCTTAAAAGAAGGATCTAGACGTTATACCCATGACAAAATTTGTAAAAATATTAAGAAAAGAGGAAAACCATTCTTCTTTAGTCACATGACCTATCTCTTTTATCTCAAGTATCCACATGATAACCCGTGAAAATTTGGGGGTGTCAGATCAAAGGAAAATTGTGTAGCATTAGAAAAATGCTTTTTGTCATAATGCATATTTATACATTAGTACGAAAATGCATGGTGTTAATGATGTATATTTACTAAAGACATTAAACATTGATTAATATGAATTGTGGTTACAATATCAAGTATCCTAATTTTTTTATGAAGTGTCTCCTTGATTTTCAAATGCTAAGTGATAACAGTTCCATTTTCACATGAGATTGTAGATAAAAGTGTTGATTGAAAACATAGTAAATGATCTTGTTAGAAGCACTCACTATATGTTATAGAAAAGCATTGAAATTCAGGTCAATAGACATATGAATACTTAATAGTCTTAATCTAAATAAAATATTGACCCACTTTGGTGTATGTTATTGTTAACGGATTAATGGTGTTGTAAAAGAAAATGACTAAATAGAACATATTTGGAATTAATTATTAGAGTTAAAGACCACTTATGGGTAAGTGGCAAGTTTAGTCTTATTGACTTGGTATGAGTATATGATTATATGGAAAACTAAAAGAAAGTTATCTATGATTAAAACTTTCACCTTATGACTATGTTATGCAATGTTGCGTTAACAAATAGTTTTGGACACTATTAGTATTTTGGTGACTTTATGAAAAACGAGATAATTGGAACTGTTCATTGTTGTTAGTTTAGTTTTAAACAAGGAAACTCATTTGGAAAGTTGGGTAACGATGATAGAGGTATGTACCTTTACGATTGTGCTTATAAAAATCAAATAAAATGAATATCAGTCATGTTAAAAGTGAAAAATATTATATCACTTGTTATGCAAGGAATGGGGTAATTCACATCATTATATTTGTGCTTATAAATTTTAATTAGGAAAGAAATCGATTGCCTATGACTATTGAATAAAGATAACATAGAAAGTTGACTGAAATCGTTCATCGGTGGGAACCATCACATGAAAAATTAATTGTTATACAATTTGATATTGTGACTAACCATTCATGGAGAAGTGCAGGCATCGGGGACTTGGTTATGGAAATAATATAGAGATCCATGATGGGAACCAAAGTTCCATGACTGAAAGCAACCCAATGATATGAGGGACATTTGGTACATGTGAAAATAAAAAGAAGAATGTACAGGAGGTACATGTTTGTAAATGAGGTACACATTTGTATAGGAGGTACATGTTTCCCCTCATCCATCTAAGCACCAATATGCATCCTATGGGGATGCCTAGGAGTAAGACATCTGGTTAGACTTATTTCTGCACGAATTTACGCTATAAGAGGAGTATCACGAGAGTAGGGGCTCCGTGCAGAACCTTCTGGTATCATGGTGTTTGAGAAAGGAAGAGCTTGAGATCGGTGAAGCACTCTGAATACCAAAGGTAGGAGATACGCCTGAAGAGGGGTATCGTCCTCGTGTTGGGTATCTTGGATCAGTACTCATAGTACTATTGGAACTATGTTTGTTTACATGGAGGGAATCCAATAGGAACTAGAAGGCACTTAATAATACTTGTAAAAGTTATATGCACTTTCATTCCTATGAGGTAATGTGCTTATTTATCGATAAATAAAGTAAACATGAATACTTGAACCATTGTGAATCATGAAATTAAATAGTAATGGATTACTGATTTATGCATATACTATTGATGTTGATCATAGTAGACATGTATTGGTATGTTTCATATTTCGGGTTGGTGGCCTAAAAATACTTGATATAATCCTATTAATCTAAAGTATTAAAGTATGTATGGAAAATTCAAGATAAGAGGATTGCCACATGAATAATTTTCATAAAAGTGACACTCTAAAAGAGGTCGAGTAAAACATATTTTTACTTATGCAATATTCTGTTGACATTAGAATTATGTATGGATAAGATGATATTCTAGGTAGACCTTGTGATATCGTGCAGAGAACAGGTTAGAGGACAAGATGTAACATCCCCTTAGTACGTGACCGGAAAACACGAAGTATAAGTAAAAATCATTGTAAGTACTAATCCTAGTGTTGGAGACATTTACCACCATACACACTCTTTTTAGTCAAATTGGCCTAGTTAAACCACTATCCTAAGTATAATTGACATTAATTGACATCGATGGAGCATTAATTGACATCATCTAGTCACACCCATGCCTACCTTTAGTCAAGGAGGCTAACTTAGCCTTCTCCTACATTCGAGGAGGCTAACTAGAGCACTCCGGGGGTGATTTGAGTGATATTAATGCACCTAATTGCTAACTGGTGGTTACAATCAGTTAAAAAAGTTAGTTAAGGCACCTCCTCTCATTAACTATATTATTTAATGATTATTTAATGAATTGGAGTCAATAGGGGCACCTCCACCAACTTTTGATGTGTAGTTCAACTTCAGTTAACCTCATTGGGGTTCCTTGGAGTCAATGTAGTGCTACCTCTTGATGGTTGGTGAGTTGTGACATGTGCTTGATCTCTTTCAGTTGAGACTCAGTCATTTATTGCACTCCGAATTCAGTTAGGGTTAGTTGAGTCAATTAGGGTTTTGGTCAGTGGTTAACTGAGTGTGAACCATGGCTTACAGTCAGTTAAGCTAGACTCACTCATTTAATTCGAATGACCTCTTAAGGAATTTGAATTGTCTCTTCATTCATGCTTGTAGCATGTCATTGTAATTGTAATCATTCATTCTTTATGTGATTATTGAGCGGCTACTATTCCTGTAGATCGATTACACCATTTCATGAGTTATTTGTTGATTATTCTTTGATGAGATTGATGCTTTGTTCCTAGTTCAATAGACAAGATTAATATGGTATCAGAGCTTACGGCGGGATGAAGCTCTATCTCTCAAAAACAAGCTTTTTGATAGATTTCTGCATGAAATTTGAGTAATAGCTCAAAAATACAACATTGCACCAGAAGCCAAGGCTTACCACTTAATACCCCAAGTAAAGAACTTGTTGATCAAGCTTGCTTGATTGAATATGCTGGGTGTGATGAAAGCCTAGAATGTGTAGGCTATCCGACCTTACATTGCCCTTTTTGTTTTGATTTTCAGGTTTCTACAGGTGAAGCATTCGCTCCAGCATATCCAAATGGACTCCTTAGTAGATCTCTTGACTCCATACAATTTCCACTAATGGAAAAGTGACATGGAGATTCAGTTGCACTCCAGAGGACTTTTTAGAGTCACCATGGACACTGAAGTTGAGCCTAGATCTGCCATAGAAAAATCAAGATTCTTGAACAAGAAGGATGAAGCCTTCGGTTTCTTGTGACTCTCTATTTCCCAAGACCTTCTCTCCCATCTTACAGATTTGAAGAGTTCGAAGGAAATATGGGACAAATTGAAGACTCTATACAGAAATCATGATGAATTGAGGGTTTACCAGCTCTAAAATGAACTCATGTCTCTCCAACCCTCCAACTTTGAGACTCTGAATGATTTCTTCACAAATTTCAAACTTTGAGACTCTGATCAGATCATCCTCATCATAATCTCCAAACTTGGGGATGATTATTTAGTTTTTGTTTCTACATTCTGTGCGGGGAATCTCACAACCCCTGGATGGAATATGCCTACACTCAATGCCTTTATTGAGTCCCTAACAAGTGAATATGACAAGCTTGTCCAGATGGAGATCATCCGATATTCCCGTGATCAAGACCTCCATGTCTCTGGGCCCAAATATCTGAAGGGTAAAGGGAAGCAACAAAATAATAAAAAAACTAAATTTGATTCTCCTAAACCTAGAGTTGAAAATCAGCAGCATGATGAGTCTTCCGGCTCAAGGAAGAACAAAGGAAAATGGCACAATGGCAAGGAAAAAGTCAAGTGTTGTTATTGTGGGAAGAGCTTCCACCCTGAACATGCCTACATGAATAAGAATCTTGATGAAGCAACCTCTCTTCTTGAGAGGAATCACATCAATCTTCCAAAAAGCTTTCAGAGGAGAGATCAGCATGATCAAGAACCACAACATGAAAAATGTCATGCCCTCATGGCAAGCACTTCGAAGTCCAAAGCACTCTTGATTGATTTAGGAGCTTCAAACCACATGATGGCTGAAAAATACTCCTTTTCATCCTTGGAGACTAGCAAATCCATCCCCATCCACATGGGAGATGACTCCACCATCATTTCAGAAGGACAAGGTACGGTTGATCTTGAAAATGATTTCTTTTCAAATCTATTGTATGTACCGTCTTTGGCATCAAATATCCTTAGTGCCTATCAGATGACACATACTAGAGTGCCTAAGATATTTTATGTCAGCCCAAATGATGTTGAGATAATAGAAATTGCATCCGGGAAACTCATTGCTAAATGCCTTGCAAAAGCCTATGAGTTCTCTCACTTTGTTGCGAATGCAAAGCCCACCGCTCTGCTAACTCATGGGAATGAGGTTAGTAGGATGTGGAATGAGATTTTTGGCCATATTAATTTCAAATATTTGCAACAATTACATAAAAAATCAATGGTTTAAGGCCTCATGGTCATCAAGGCAACCACGATAATTTGCAAGGGCTGTGTGATTGGAAAACACTCTAAGCACAAGTTCGATCGGTGGAAGGCAAACCGAGCTACATGCATATTGGGGATGATACATTCTAATATCAGCGGTCATATGATTGTCACATCCATGAATGGATCAAGGTATATCCTTACTTTTATTGACAATTTTTCAAGGTATACATGGGTTTTCTTTCTCAAAAAGAAATATGAAGTATGTGACAAAATTTTCTGAATTGAAGGCCTTGATTGAAAATGCCTCTGAGCTTAAGATCAAGATATTGAGATCTGATAATGGAGGGGAGTATGTAAGTAATGATTTTCTGTACATATTCTCCCAAAGTGGTATTTAGGTCCAACATTCAATTCCCTACACTCCACAACAGAACATAGTAGTGGAAAGGAAGAATCGGTCTCGCAAGAAGATGGCCACCTGTATGTTGGAATCCAAGAAGCTTGATGCAAATTTGTGGGATGAGGCCATGCATGCTGCAGCATAAATTCAGAACATAGTGACACACTCATATTTGAAATGGAAGACCCCTTTTGAAGCATACTTCAGACACAAGCCGGATGTGTCGAACCTGCAGGTGTTTGGGTCCACTGCATGGGCCAGGATTCTGCTTGATAAAAGAAGGGATTTGCAACTGAAAAGCATAGAATTTATATTTATTGGGTATATTGATGAATCTAAAGGGTTAAATCTGATGGATATCAATACCAAACATATCATCATTGAGAGAAGTGTCAAGTTCGATGAGCCTCTTCAGGAGGTGGAACTAGTGAAGGAGAAAACTGCTGAATTTCCTTCCTATTCTACTGAATATTTGGATGATGAAATTGGGGGTGATGACCCTGATTTGGATCCTTTGATTTATGATATCAGTATGCAGCAATCATTATATGCTGAATCAAAAGCTAAAGTGCAAAATCATCTTCCTACATGGGCCCGACAGACACTCTCCTCTGTAGGAGAAAACATTGGAAATCTGGATGATCCAAGGAGAACCCGGTCTGATTTCCAAAGAGAAGGTATTGCGCTCTCTTGTCTTAATAAATTGCTGTCCAAAAATTTCTATTTGATGATAATTTCAGATCCAAAATCCTACTATCATGCTCGAAAGGATCCGAGATGGCAAGTTGCCATGGATGAAGAGATGAATTCTCTTTAGAAAAACACTACTTGGGAGCTAGTTTCTCTTCCTTCGGGAAGGAAATTGGTTCAATGCAAGTGGGTGTTTTGGACCAAGGATGCTGCTGATGGAAGCACCCAAAAATATAAGGAAATTATGGTAGCAAAATGTTTCTCTCAGGTCGAAGGAGTGGACTACCATGAGACCTTTGCACCGGTTGCAAAAATGGACTCCATCCGCCTTGTTTTGGCAATTTCAGCATCCAAGCACTGGGAAGTGCATTACATGGATGTTATGTCAGCATTTATGCATGGAGATATTCATGAGGAGATATACATGAAGCAGCCTGATGGATACATCACTGGTCCATCTTTTATTTGCAAGCTAAAGAAGTCACTATACAGGTTAAAACATGCCCCAAGAGAGTGGTATTCCAAGATGGATGCCTTCTCTCGCAAAACTTTCAAAGATGTAGATCAGATCCAAATGTGTATTTACAGCAGTATGATGGTCATATAATTATCATTGTTTTATATGTTGATGAATTACTGATCATAGGCAGCACAGTTGCCTCCATTTCAGCCATCAAAACTACTCTCCACATTGCCTTTGAAATGAGTGATTTGGGGCTTCTAAAACAATTTTTGGGGATTGAAATTGAGCAAAATTATGATGGGATTATGGTTAATAAGTCAAGATACATTTCATCACTATTATTCATGTTTAACATGGCTGATTTTAGGCCTGAACCATTCCCTTTCCTTTCAGGGATCAGCCTTGAAGAAGGAAAAAACACACCTCCCATGGACTGCACTATCTATCAACAGCTGATTGGTAGCTTGTTGTACTTGACACATTCTAGGCCTGATATTTGTTATGACATAAATGATGTATTAATATACATGCAGCAGCCTCATGATCTTCATTGGAAGGAAGCCAAGAGGATCCTCCAGTATATTCAGGGAACCATGACCTACGACATTCACTATGCTGCAGACTCCGAGCTAGAGCTGGTTGGATACATAGATTCCAATTGGGCGGGTGATTCTATTGATCATAAGTCTACTTCCAGATATGTTTTCATGTTTGGTGGTGGCCCCATTTTCTGGTCAAGCAAAAATCGGGCTGCCATAGCACTATCTTCAACAGAGGCCGAGTATCGAGGAGGGGTGAATGCTTGCATCCAAGCAGTTTGGTTGCAATGCATTCTTTCAGAGTTTGATCTTGGAAGTACTTTGTCCACTATCCTCTTTTGTGACAATCAAAGTGTTATTAAGATATCCATGGATCCAGTTATTAGGCAGAGGACCAAGCATGTAGAGATCCACATGCACTATATTAGGGAGCTAGTGCATGACAGGACTATCATTCTGCAATAATGCCCAACTGATGATTAGATTGCAGACATCTTCACCAAGAGATTTTCAGAAAAAAATGTTCACTTACCTCCGTTCATTGTTGGGGGTGAGTTCATTAGGGTGAGTCAGACTACCTTTAGTGTTCAGCTTGAGGGGGGGTTTTTCCCACTGGGTTTTCTCTCTTTTCCTCACTTAGTTTATTTTGAGCATTGTTTCAGTTTCAGCATTGTACAGGGTGACCTATGGCCTTAGTTTCTAGGGCCCTAGCATTTTTATGCATCTATGTTTTCTAACTCTTCCTGAGTATAGCTTAAGGGGGGGTGTTGGAGACATTTACCACCATACACACTCTTTTTGGTCAAATTGGCCTAGTTAAACCACTATCCTAAGTATAATTGACATTAATTGACATCAGTGGAGCATTAATTGACATCATCCAGTCACACCCACGCCTACCTTCAGTCAAGGAGGCTAACTTAGCCTTCTCCTACATTCGAGGAGGCTAACTGGAGCACTTTGGGGGTGATCTGAGTGATATTAATGCACCTAATTGATAACTGGTGGTTAAAATTAGTTAAACAAGTCAGTTAAGGTGCCTCCTCTCATTAAATATATTATTTAATGATTATTTAATGAACTGGAGTCAACAGGGGCACCTCCACCAACTTCTGATGTGCAGTTCAACTTCAGTTAACCTCATCGAGGTTCCTTGGAGTCAGTGTAGCGCTACCTCTTGATGGTTGGTGAGATGTGACATGTGTTTGATCTCTTTCAGTTGAGACTTAGTCATTTATTCCACATCAACTTCAGTTAGGGTTAGTTGAGTCAATTAGGGTTTTGGTCAATGGTTAACTAAGTGTGAACCATGGCTTACAGTCAATTAAGCTAGACTCACTCATTCAATTTGAATGACCTCCCAAGGAATTTGAATTGTCTCTTCATTCATGCTTGTAGCATGTCATTGTAATTGTAATCATTCATTCTTTATGTGATTATTGAGTAACTACTATTCCTGTAGACCGATTACACCATTTCATGAGTTATTTGTTGGTTATTCTTTGATGAGATTGATTCTTTGTTCCTAGATCAATAGACAAGATTAATACCTAGCTTGATCAAATTATGGCTAAAATTGATAAGGAGACTGAAAGCTTTGCACGACTAAAATGATGATTGGGGACGAATCCACTAGGGGGAAGGTGAAATATTAGTTGGGCCTAGGGAAATGAAAGAAGAGTAGTGATTTCCTTGACGACCTAAGCTCTTGGGTGTCAACCTAAGATGAAGTAAGTAGTGAGTAGGCTAATTTACTCAGTTAACAAATAGTGGATCTTTATAATCCTCTTTTGGTTTAAATGAAAATATAAGTTTTACCTAATACTATTTATGGCATTAAGTGCCAAGGAAGTCCTCCCTAGAAATTATAAATAAGAAACTTAATTTTCTCTTAAGGAGACTATATTATAAGTCATCTTAAATTAATTTTCTGGTTTATCTACATGATTTTAGTGCCAAGAAAGCATGGTTAACCCATAAGTGAAGTGACTTAATTTTATGAGTATAGATACAAACTATACTTTAAAATACAGGAATACATGTATATATTACCACATAAAACATAAAAAAGGGTATATATATATATATATATATTTATAATTGAGTACCTTGGGATAAGAGTATTCCCATTTTGACAAAATGGGAAGCCATGTTACATATGGACTAGTAGGGAACTACACTGCCAAGGCCAAAGGCCAACCCTATATAAAAGAAAACATGCATAATTATGGTTATAATAGTTTTAGCAAAAAAGAAACAAATTTGAAGGCCGGGAAGGTAATTTGTGTATGTCATAAATCGCTATCTTGGAATAGAAATGAGCTTTTGTTGAGTGGAAATATTTTGGTGGGAAGAATCCTAGGAGGATTGTAAAGTTGCCATTTGGCCCCTGGGTAATTTATGTTTTTTCTTATAAAAAAAGCTAGCTGATGTTGAAAGTTTCACTGACTTTAGGGGAGGATGCCGAAATCAATTGGAAAAATCAGTTGAGAGAGCCATTACCTTTCTGTTTTATAATTGTTGAGATCGTGTTTATGTGAATGCTTCTAGATCTGATACAAGAGAATGTTGCTTATGAGGGATCGTGTTCTTATGAATTCCTCTCGATATGATCCAATAGAATGCTTCTTATGAGGCAAGCAATTATTTTCATTATAATTTTTGATGCCTACGTTTTCACCGAGTTTGGTATGGAATCATATCATTTCTGAATTTTGATGCTAGATCCATTCTGATGGGATCTTGGAATGCCTGAGATTCCTTACGAGCTCTTTATTTTTGGATATGAATTAGAGTTTATAGATTTTCTAGCCTGCAATTTACAAGGAGTTGATTTATATTGGGTATGAGTCTGCATTTGGAATTTTATATCAAAGTATTATATTTGAACTCTTTGCTAGCCTGCAATTTGCAATTAAATTTATATTTGAATCTCTGCTTTGTTATTTAGCCTCTATGTTTTTTTTTTGGCATAGAGCTAGATATTTTCCAATGTGTGGAATGTTGATTGATTAGCACTTGCATTTTATTTATGGTGGATATTCCCAATGCCTACTGTAATGTTGTTATTATCTGTGTTTTTCTTTTTTATATAGGGATAGACATCTCCGATGTGTGCACCCGTTTCCATGATAAATCCAATTTGTTCCTCGAATAAAAACCAAATCAGTTTTGTAGACTCCACGATTGGGTGAAATCGTTGGGTATGATATTTAAAAGGCCAAATTAGTTTGATTTGCAGTCGTTGTGTTTTTGTGATTAGAACCAGATATGTTTTGTAGCCTCCACGACTGGTTTGAATTCAATGTGTAAGTTTTTATTCATAAAAAATAGATATGTTTTGTAGCCTCCACGATTGGGTGAAATCGTTGGGTATGATATTTAAAGAGCCAAATCCATTTGATTTACAGTTGTTGTGTTTTTGTGATTAGAACCAGATCTATTTTGTAGCCTCCATGATTGGGTGAAATCGTTGTATGTATGTATGAACCATATCTTCATCTGATGATAAATCCATGATTTATTTTAATTAGTGAAAACAGATCCATTATGCTAGTTTTTCAATGTTTTGGTTGAAGTGGCTGTACCTTCGAATTGATACCAGAACAATTTTATGAGATTATCTATGGTTTTGTTTATTTCTGAGTGTAAATTACTGCTGCATTTTGATAAAGCTTGAGTTGTATTTCTGCCCACATTTGGGTAAATTCGGAGCATGCATTTGTTAAACCAATGATGAGTGTATTGGTTATCTGGGTTTGATTTATGAAAAGTTAGTAATGTGTTATGCTTGCATTGTTGTTCAAACTGGAGTTGTATTGTTCCTGTGAATTGTAATGAGTATGCATTGGAGTTGGTATGAATCCATTTGTTAAACCAATGCTGAGCATATTGGTTATCTGAGTTTTGATTTATGTAAAGTCTGAAAATTCCTTTATGGCCTGCGTTTTGATCGATACTTGTAATAGTTAACTATGACTTATGCAAAGCTTTACTACCCTTAGTGTTGTCATATGTTTTAAGAAAATGCCATGATAATGAATATAATTATGAATTGTGTAAAGGTATTTCACTATGGTGGAAGGGAGTGACTTACAATAAGGAAGACACTATATAATACATATATCAATATAGCTGATATTAATGAATATAATTATTAATTGTGTAAAGGTATTTCACTATGGTAGAAAGGAGTGGCTTACAATAAGGAAATCAATATATAATGCATATATTGATATAGGTGATATTAATGAATATAATTATTAATTTTGTAAAGGTATTTCACTATGGTGGAAAGGAGTGGCTTACAATAAAGAAACCACTATATAATACATATATCAATATAGTTGATAAAATAGATTGGTTCCACTAAGAAAATTAACGTTTTCCATTTCCTATAACAAAGACTAAATGAGATGTGCTTGTAAAGGGTGTGCCTCCATGATTAGGTATCTAGTAGTTTTAGATAATTGAATAGTAACCTGTTCATTCTTAACAAGAATAGTGTTTTTTCTAATTTAAAACGGAGCTTATATGCAAATGATAAATTATAATATGATTCCTAGATGAGGGGAATGTCTTGATGATAAAGATTTGCAAAAGGTTCTACTGTCTTCTAGCCTAGTGGATTTTTCGCCCAGCTCGCGGGTGGCTTTGAAGGACAAACATATGTCAAATGAAGCCTATGGTTGGGAGGAAATCTGTAGAGATGCTTTCAGTTGCGTAAGTTTTTTTTAGATTAGAATAATATCTTTCATGGTCAACTTTGTTTATGGAAATCATGTTATCTTGTTTTCAAGCTTATTATGTAGCTTATGTTATGAATTTATAATTTGATTTATAGCACTAATTTGTATGTCAACTTTACATGACTTCAAGTGGTGGCTACAGAAGCTGTGTTCCGATTGGTGTAAAGGCATTGAGATAACTCTCAAAATACAAGTGTAAAATAATTCAGTTGGTATACGCGCACTTTATAAATTCATTTTCTTTAACATATCTAGTCATCTAACCTTGTTGTTTCTACTTGGCCAACTAGGAGAAAAATACTCCACCATCGACAATGGTGTGTAAGAGATGAGTACAATATATGGTACTATAATTGAATGACAAGGTTAATTTGTAATTGTATGATCATGCGACTAATATAACACTGGTGCATTATTATAGTATACAGTGAGATTTTCATTATGTGAGTTAGCATTTAAGTAATGGTATTTTGTAAGTTTGTAATCTTAAAATAATGGTTATGTTTAAGTAATCAATGAGTTTAATTTATTTGGTGTGATTAAATGTTTTAAAAAAAAGAAAATGAAGAAATTTTATACTACGCACCCCAAGAACCTATTTCAGATATTTGGGGTATGTCATAAGGATCAATGTCTGAACTTCCGCAAATATTACAGGTTGGAGCCCCTAATCCATTGAGTCAAGGTGGTCTTCCATGATGTCGGATATGTCAAAATAGAGGACGCCGGTTTGAGGAACGTATATATATCCAAAAGGTTGTGTTGAAGCTGGAGAACCTGTTCTGTGTTTTTTGTCAATCAGTTGGTCACAAAGAGAAGGATTGCAGAGCATACAACTTGCACCACCAAAATGGATACGTGTTTTATGAAAGGAGAAGAACACTAACTGATAGAAAGGATGAAACTACAACAACAACCATAGTTCACGCAACAACAACCACAGTTCACGCAATAGAAACCACAGTTCGTGCAACAACAACCACAGTTTGCGCAATAGCAACCACAGTTTTCTCTGCCAAACCTGCAATACAATCAGATACAGTATAATCAACAAAAACCGTAGTATACTTAGCCACAATATACTCAACCTAGGTATGCTCCACCATATCCTAACCAACCATAGTATCAACCAAAAGGAGGATTTCATGAAGGTCATAATGGAGGATTCGATCAAGGAAGTGCTATGGGATGAGGTTGCAGATCAGTGATGTGTTATAATTGTGGAGTTTTGGGACACTACCAGAGGGACTATCCAAACCTGCTACCTCAATGTACATACTGCACTACCACATGTCACATTGTCGAAGCCTTCCCACAATTTATTACAAAATGTCAATCCAAGAACCCGCCACAGCCACACTTGAACCAGAATGTGAACCAAAATGCAAACAAGAATGCAAACTAGCCTCAAAATTAGAATCAAAGACCAATTGTAGGAAAAATATCGGTGAAACCCATAACTCATCCTGTAGATGTTGGAGTCATAACCCGAGGAGGAGCAACGATGGGAGATGACAAACCACTCCCACATATCCGATTGACGACTCGAAAAAAGGTATAGTTTGATGTCAACATCGAGAAAGAAATTTTCTTCGACACAAGAGACATAATGAATAGAGACATGGGTAAGTTAGCTATCTATGAAATTCCACCTTGTTTTGATTTGACACTTGTATCAGGACCATCACAAAAGGTTGGAATATTACAAATTTTTCTAGAAAGTTGTCTATCGCTAGAGAAAGATCCAGATGCATTAGCCGAAATATCGAGGTTGTTGTACATACAGGAGAAAGGGAAACATGACCATGATGTGAACTCTCTGCATAAGAAGAAAACCAAAAGGGAGATGAGAATGAACGTCCATATTGGTGACTATGATGTGGATTTGGTCATATTGGATCTACGATCAGATGTAAAAATATTGACAAAGAAAACTTGGGAAAGAATGGGGAAACCATAGTTGGTTTGGTCCCTTGTACAAGTATGACTGGAAAATCAGGCCAGAGTATTTCCAATTGGATGAGTACCAAACCTACTTGTCAAAGTAGAAGGGATGAAGACTTATGCAGACTTCGACGTTATTGAGATAGTTGACGAATTTAGCTCATATCCCTCACTATTGGGGATTGGATGGGATAATGATATTCTAATGGTTATCAAATTCAAGAAGAGAGTAATGGATTTTGAAAATCATGACATGCAGATCATTGACCCATTGGATCCGAGCAAAGGCAAAAGAAATGTTGAGATAGTAAAGGAGGAATCCATGTGAGGATGGGATAATGCATATCATTTTTATGAGGATTACATCCATCCCACCACATACAGGGAGCTGGGATGGTGAAGTACTAGATCTGCATCATCAGATTCTAAAAATGCACTGGAAAATTAGAAGAATTAGTTACATGGAGTACCGATCCAAAAATGTGGGCAAGTTACTCGATCGGTACGCTGGGTCACAACTAAAGTTATTGAATTACCAACATACAAAGGCCCTACCTAAGTTGATTGAGTTCATTGACGATTTCAAGGCCAATGTATTAGAGCCTCGACAACTGTTGGCGCTGGAAGAAGCATTGAAGGAAACTCTGACGAGATGGTGGGAAATGGATAAGGGCTCGATCAATGGTTGGATGATATGTCACAGATTGATGGAAGTTCTATTTCGGGAAACATAGCACTACCAAGGGGAGAAGTATGATGAAAGTAATGATACTAATGATCATCTAGTCGCATGTCAAACCACATGGGTGTCAAGACAAAAGGATGAATGGGTACATGAATTTGTCCATATGTTGGACGAAATGCTGCAAAGATGGTACATATCAGCTAAGCTATTAAGGGAGATTACAACATGGGAAGACTTGACTGTTTGTTTCAATCATACTTTTATCTTTGTAAATGTTGATCCGGTGATACATAGCACACTTCTGCACATCCACAATGTATCCTTGGAAATAGTTCCAATGGCATTCCCAATAGGATCGCATGAGATGCCAGTAATGCATTCGATGACGAAATGTCACAGCATGACAGGAGAACCTGATGATGGAGATGATCCAAGAAACATCAATATCGCAGAATCATAAGGAATTTGGGATACTACAACACCATAAATACCAGCCGATAAACACCAACAACCACTCAAGATAAGGAAGGTCAATATTGGGATGACAGAGGACCCAAAGTTCTCCAATGTAGGAGATTAATGGGATGAAGTGACTATGGCGAATTTCACTGATCTCCTGCACGAGTTCTAGATCTTGTTTTCGACTAAATTTTTTAAGATGAAAGGGATTTTAGGGGACTTGGGAGAAATCAAAATCCCTTTGAATCCAAATGCAAAACTAGTAAAGAGACGTCCTTATCAATTGAACCCGCGATATAAGGAACGTGCAAAGCTGATCTTGCCAGGATGTTGGCATCATTAAACCTGTGGAAGAGTCGAAATGGATTATTCCAATGGTTGTTCAAGATAAGAAGACATGATAAATCTAGATCTATGTCAACCTACAAAAGTTAAATGACATGTGTCTTCATGATCTGTTCTCAATGCCATTGACTGACGAAGTATTGGACGAAGTTAGAGGACAAGAAATCTACTCCTTCACAGATGGATTTTTCGGTTACCACCAAATAAAAATTTCGAAGGAAGATCATTACAAGACCACTTTTGTGACATAGTGGGGATGTTTTCAGTACACATTGGTTCCATTTGGCCTCAAGAGCGCACCTATGATCTTCTCAAGGATAGTAGTCACTGCGTATAAATATTTCCTTTATAAATTCTTGGTAGTATACATGGATGATTGGAACATCTATGGATTGGTAAAAGACAACATCACAAACCTTTGACTGATGTTGGAAAAATATTGACAACATCAAATCTCATTGAATCTAAGGAAGTGTATATTTTGTGCCCCATTTGGGATTTTGTTGGGACATATTGTCTGCAAGGAAGGTATGTTGGTTGATGTTGCCAAGATCATGATAACTGTCAATCTACCTCCACCAATGATAATGAAACAAATTAGGGAAACCTTGACCCATATGGGGTATTGGTAAAAGTTCATATGGGGATATGCAACAATCACAACATCAATGGAAATTTTTTTGAAAAAGGATGCCAAGTTCGAATGGAATGATTAGTGTCAGGGAAGTCTCGATACTCTAAATAAGAACATGGTTACAACACCGATATTACTATTTCTATATTGGACGAAGGAGTTTCATGTCCATGTCGATGCATCATCAGTCAAATTAGGAGTAATTTTGGCGAAACCAGAAGAGGAGTGATTGATCACCCAATCTCCTTCTCTAGTCAAAAGTTTTCTGCTAGAGAAAGGAACTACACAAAAACAAAGTGGGGAGGATTGGAGATGGTATATGCATTACAAAAATTATGCCATTATCTGTTGGGAGGACACTTCAAAATATTTACTGATCATTCATCACTAAAATACCTATGTCAACAAGCCTATTTTGGGGGGTAATATTTTCTAGTGGTTTCTATCTTCCAAGAATTTGATTTTGATATCATCGTTAAGCCAGGACAATTGAATGCAGGACTCGATAATTTGTCAAGAATTGAGATAGGAGAGGAACCAAGAAACATCGAGGATGGTCTACTTGATGCAAGATTGTTTAAGATTGGAATGGTAGATGAACACTATGAACAAATTATCCAATTATTGTTGACAGGGATGGAGCCATAAGACTTCACTACTATTTAGAAGAAGCAACTAGTTGTTAGAGCTGCGAATTTCCAGATAATCACTAGACAGCTCTACAAAATGAAACCAGATGAAATTCTACCTCAATATGTTCTACTACATGATAAGGAGAGAATATTGGCTGAGGAACAAGATGAAATTCTAGGAGGAAATTATCAAGGACGTGCTATTGCTAAGAAGATACTCTAAGCCGACACTAGCATTTTGAATCCAAAATCCGATGACATAGATGTCTGATTTTTGACATCATGTTGTCAACCATCCGAAAATCATCTTCTTTTTTAAAATTCAGTTGCACTTCAGCGGACATCCGGAAGTAAAATGAACATGTCATATTTTTTACTTAGCCTTGTTGGATGTCGAATAACTCCTCTTTTAATATTTTCGTCGAATATTTGACAAATTTCACTATATAGGAGGTCGAAAATCCAATAAATTTCACTGTATAAGAGGTCAAATTATTTGTAAGGATCCATCAAATATATGACGCCTTTAGTTGTCGATGGTATGGTTATGGCGTTGGATTCTTTGGAATTGGTTGTCAGATATTTGACAAATTTAGTCGTTGGTGGTGTTGGTTTATTGGTCAATACTGAGAGGGGGGGGGGTGAATCAATATTGTTAAATTTTTACTATTTTAACCACTTTTAAATATATCATTAGAAACACATAATAACAAGAATACATAGAACACAATTTTAATGTGGAAGCCCAATAGGGTAAACCACCAATATGTCCTATTACTACGAAATTGTTATTTACAAATAGTTTTTCCTACTTCTACAGACAAGGATGGTATTACACTGTGTTTACCAATACCAATTGGAAGGAGGCTACGACCCCTTGGTTTATCAGCCACGACTGAAAGGATGCTATGACACCCTATTTACCAATGCCAATTGGAAGGAGGCTAGGATCCCCTAGTTTATCAGCTTCTACTGAAAGGATGATTTGAAACCCTATTTTGTTAGCTATGACTAACAGGATTCTCCTACACCCTATTCACCAGCTTCTTCTAGAAGGAGGAAACAACCCCTTGTAGGATTGTTTCCTGCCCTAGCTCCACCCTGCCACCCTAATGCGTTTTCTATAATATGTTAGATTTCTTTCTCCCTTCATTCTGTGTCATGCCCAATGGTCTCTATCTACTGTTATGGATACATCGATCTCAATGACACAAGAAAATTTCTCAATCATACTTCTATGTATAAGTATCTTCATGTTTCCTACGACGACATCTCTTTATTTAGGAAACATTCTCTTTCACAATCACACCCTTTCAAATCTGATTGTCACACCTTTTCAACAACCTATGACTAACGATTTTAATTAAATAATTAACTAAAAATGTCGTGATCACTTCTGATCTATGAGTTACCTTCTTCTATGATCATAGGATTCATCAAACCAATGCATGTGGACTTCCTCTCCTCCATCAACAGGAATACTCTATTTTCAGACCTTTGGGATTTTATTTTTCTCACGCCTATGGGATTCTTTTCTTCCTCTGTGAACTCTCTGTGAGCTATCTTCATTGCAAGCTCATCTGTACACATTTTTATCACAAAAACACGATCTTCACCTTCCATATTATGAGTCCACAATCTCCTTCTCCAGAATTAATCCAGGTTTTTTTAATCTAATTTTGAATATCTCCGGTTCATTGATCTAGAACATGGATTTCCTCTTTGAAATCATATTTATGCACCATGATTTATTCATCAACAATTCCCGGCCATTGATATTCGTTGGGTGTTTCCCTGACCGTCGATCTCCAGATTGCGGGGTGCAGGTTGTCGACTGTCCGTTTTTGCCTTTCCATAAGATTATTTTCACAAGTTCCTTTCTGCATCGTCGATATTCATTGGGCATTTTCCTGACTGTCGATCTCCATATTGTGGGATGTTGGATGTTGACTATCCATTTTTTTCTTTCCACAAAATACTTTCCGCAAGTTGCTTTCTGTACCATCGATCTTCTTTAACGATACTAATCTCAGCTATCCGATCTTTCAAGATTACAGGATGCAGGATGCGGGATGCCTGACCAACTTTCCAAAGTTTCCTCCCCACAACTTTCCTCGTATGTGGGATGCGGGATGCGAAATTCCCGACCAACTTTCCAATTTTGGACTTCCACAATTTCATTCCACAACTTTGTTTCCAAATTCTTCTGGACTGTTGATTTCCTTGCAGATTTACCCCTGACCATTCGATGTTGATATTTTATGAAACTTTGTATTTTTGACCTATCTTTCGCGAAATGCTTCCTAACCATCGAATCTTGTGTGGGATGCTTCCTAACCATTAGATCTTGTGCGGGAAGCTTCCTAACCACCCATTCTAGAACTAATGCGGATCTGCATTCTATCTTTGTGGATTATACAAAAAATGATCCTCATTCATCAGATCTCATGCAGATAACTATGGTACCTCATCAACGTGCCATTTCATCACTATATTCATCTATTCCACCTCATCATCGTGCCATTTCGTCTTTACTTTGACTTATGCTGCATTAAATTTGTGTTAACTCTGCCATGGTATCTTTTACTTATCCTGTGTACTTCATAAGCAACTTTTCCATCCTTATTCTTTCATCATCATTAGGACACCATCATATTCCATGTCATCATTTGTGTCATTCCATATCCTCAACTATTCCATGCGATGCCATCATATGTGTCATGCCACATCCTCAACTTATTCCATGCCATGCCATTACTACTTTAGTATTTCACTGAGTTTGTCGTGCCATCATATCCACTGGTTATTCCTTTGTCATTCGTGAACACCTTTGACATCAATGACAACTATAACCCAAAATTATCAACGGGTGGTATGGCAATGGCGCTAGAACTGATGGAAGTGACCATCGGATATCCGACAACGTTAGCCATCGGTGGTATAGCGATGGCGTCAGATGCTATGGAAGTGGTTCTTGGATACCTGACAAATCTGTGGAATTAAAAATAAATAAATACAAATATCCCATGACCTACTATACCCATCTCAGTACTCAGTTTATGGTATGGTGACACCAATTGAACAATCAACATTTACACATAGATACAAGATAAATGAAATGCATGCATTATGGATGGAGAATCCTTTTCCAACACTAAATAAATCATAATGAGAATAAATCCCTGATGATATATTGTCTACTGATTAACATGTTTATATTATAAACTCTGAATATTTTTTAGTATACATATATGAAAAGAGAATCTCAACATCAATGTTATGAAGTAGATTTTTCTTTGTGAAAATTAAGGATTAGAAAATTTGTGACTATGAATATTATATATATTTTACATTTTAGGGATTAGAAAATTCCTTTAGGCATAGTGGCTGGATTTCTGGATTTATTGAAAAAAGTATGCATGCTGGTAAATTTTAGGTACTAGCATTTAAATTTTCCAGATTTCAAAAAATTGAACACAGCCACAATATAATTGAGCTTTATCAATTCATGTAATGTCCTACACAATGATTGAAATCAAACATTTTGAATAATTTAAGTAGGACATGTTATCACCAAATAATTTTTCGATGGTTGTGGTAGGAAATCATTGGGGTAACCATTTCAAACCAATATTTAGACTGTATTCTAGCCTATACAGTCAGAGAAGGCTCTCTTTTTGTCACATGATCATTCACACACACACATGTATTTAAGCAAGCATTCAGAAGGCTAGATTTCTAAAGGGGAAGGGTTGTTTGGGTTTTAAAGAGTGTAAGACAAACAAAGAGTAAATACCATTGAGAAAAGGAGTGAAAGCCTAAAAAATTCAAGGACTTATAACATAATGACTAGTGATAGCCTTTGTAATAAGAGGAAAAATAAGTGTTAATATTCAATTAAACATCCTTTAAGATATGGCAGGGGGAAATGAGGAGAATCCCAATGAAACAAGAGGCATAAAGGCTGATAACTGAAATGGAGAATCTAATAGAGGATGAATTCCAATACATTTACCATAAACACATAACAAACATGTTATCTTATGCAAGGAACACTTAACAGAGAATGAATCCCTTACATGAAACTACAAACACATTAGAAGAAACTACACATATATGGAAATGAAGCATACAGGATAACACAGACTAAACATTGAACATCGTGATGAATCTCAGACACTCATGAAATACTTTACATTAATACTTCCAAGAAAAGTTGGAGAGCTACAAAACCAAGCACAAATGCTTCCAAAAATGAATGTCGAGTCCTTTGTTCCTCTATTGAGGCTATATTTATAGAGTAATATGATCCCTAAGATGAATCTTGAAGAACAGTGCCAAAAATCAGTTTACATCATGGGAATCAAACCCACACATACTAAATCCTAAAAAATTATGATTTGGAAGATTTGTCATGATCACAAACAAATCAAGAAAGCACGTTGGGATGCGCATGGTGGATCAAGATGGAAAACTTGACATCTAGGACTCATGATCACTTGATGAAAATGACTGTTCAGAGCATCTTCGAACAACCTACAACTATTTTATTCATCCTTTCATATTCAATATTACACAATTCTTTTGGACCATTGATCTCTACAAGATTCTTCCCACATCATTGATATGATATCAAAATTGTGGGTTGTGGATCGCGGAATATAGGCTTCTAGATTTCTTGAGGATCAAATTCAACGTTTCCACTTCTACTTTTTTCTAGACCTTTGATCTTATGTGAAATATTTCCGAGCAATTGATCTAAGATCAAAATGGTGGAAAGTGGATCCCAGGTTCACCAACGTTTACGACCAAAATTTTTCTTTTTCCGCTTTCACCTTTTTCTTATGGGATCCTTCTGGACTGTCTGATCTACTTTGGAGGATTTCTAGATCGTCAATCTAAGATCAAATATGTAGAATCTTTATGGACCGTTCGATCTTTTGAGGAATATTTCTTTACCATCGATCCTGCGGATCGCAGAATGTAGAAATCCAACTTTTCACAACCAAATTTCTCCTTTTCCTCTTTTCACCTTTTTACTTGCGGGATCCTTCTAGACTGTGTGATATAATTCAAAGTCATATTTAGCCATTGATATGAGATAAAATATGTGGAAGATTTCTAAACCGTCCGATATTTTGTGAAAGCTTTCTGGATAGTTGATCCTACGATTGCGGAATGCAGACTTCCAACTTTTCACGACTAATTTATGTCTTTTCCGCTTCTAACATTTTCTTGTGGGATCCTTTTGGACTGTTTGATCTTCTAGCATCTCAGATATCCATCGTTCATCCTTGTTGGTCCTACCAAATTTCACAATTCAAAAAATTTCAACCTTTTGTGCACATTGAGATTGCAAAATCAAATCCTGCCGTTGATATTCAACATCATCAAATATCAATCATCGAAACCTGTGGGGTGTACAATATTTTGCAAATCCAGAAAGTCCATTTCTCCTTGCATGTATTCTTAGTGAAATCTCCATCCACCATTGATATTCCTCTAACTAAATCCTGACCATTGAAATATGTGGGCCCTTTAAACCATCACGCTACATAAAAGTGACTTTTGTACCCCCAATATTTGAGTGCGATATCCAATGGGAAGGGGACACGTCATTTACACACATTTTCCATCGTGCAAGCCCTCTTCCGAATTTGAGTGTGCAAGTTGTCTCAGTGAAATCAATTTCCACTGTAGATCTCTCTCTGTCCTCCATCCAACAGTCGATTATTCCTGCAAGTTAACCCTTTCCGCCAATACCAAAATTCTTAAGTCTGAGCATCTTACCTTGGTGAAATCATTAATAGCCTTTGATCTTATCTGTGGTACATCTAGTCTCTCCATTCCTGTGACCATATAACCTTGAGAGAATATTTTTATTCTTCCTTTCACTGGCCTAAAATTTTGCAGGGGAATTAGTGTATATTCATATGTAAAAATCGCCAAAAATTTAGCATAGGTGCTAACAGGAAATACTTAATGGTGAATTTAGCATATTTTTTTCACTAGCATCTGTATTAATTTGACTTATGAATTAACAATAACATTATTAAAGGAACAAGGGAGAGGTGTCTTGACTCCGAAAAAAAATATTTCCCAGGAACAAGGGAGAGGTGTCTTGACTCCCAAACCCCGTTCAGAAATGGTTCTCCAGTTTATGAGCTATGTATTAAAGCCCTAGATCTCTTCAAAAGGAATCTCTACTGGATACCAAGAAATGGGAAAAAAATAATAGTTTGGGAGGAATCCATCTTGGGAGAAACTCCACTTGGGAAGTGCATGGAAGTGGACAATATCAAACACTGGCTAGTGGATAGAGGAGCCACCTCCTTGTGGGATCTATCAGCATGGGAAGACAATAACTGGATTGGCTGGGATCTAGGCAACCCACCTCCAGAATTAGAAGTAGAAGCAGATGTTCTAACAAAGCTCCTCCAAGGCAAGTCTCCACTTAAATAAGGATCCAGAGATAGACGAGGGTGGGGGAGCAAATCAGGAAACTATTTAGCCTCAGAGGGTTATAAGAACATCCAAGCAATCCCTTATGCTACTCCCAATCTGGTGATCTGGAAATTTCTATGGACCAAAGCTTTCATTCCGAAAATCGACATATTTTGCTGGACGCTGGCCCATAAAAGTATACTTTCAGGCGAAAATCTAAGGAAAAGAGGTATGGAAGGCCCAACTCGATGCCCTCTCTGCAAAAAAGAGGAAGAAACTTTAGATCACATCCTACTTGAATGTCCCTTCTCCAAAGAGGTATGGAGAGAAGCAATGATGCTAAATCCAGGTATCAATCTTCCATGCACCATCCAGAACCTTCTTTCAGAATGGATGAAGCTCTCTCCGTTCCATATGTCCAAGAAAACTCTGCTCCAAACTGCTTGGAGATGGATTCCAAAGGCTATTTGCTGGAAAATTTGGATTGAGAGAAACAATCGAATCTTCAGGGAACAAGAACTTCATCCTTCTAAAATCGCCATACAAGCCAGAGCAATCTTAGGGGAAGCTCTTGATCATAATACATCCATGAAAAATACCATTCAACTCTTGCCTGAAGAATCGCAGTGGTTAAGCAAAATTGTTCCAAACTACCACACCCGATCAATGCCAAATCATGCCAATATAGCTGACTGGGAAATAAGGCTTGATGAACCGGGCTTCATTAATTGGAAAGCTTCCTTGAATGAACTCTGCCTCTTCTTCGATGGAGCATCAAAGGGTAATCTAGGCATTGCTGGTGGGGGTGGAGTGTTTATCTCGGCTAATGGAACTGTTGCTAGAAGCTACACTTGGGGTTTAGGTATTGAGTCAAATAACATAGCTGAATTTTGTGGTCTATTGCAAGGTTTAAGGATTGCTCTCTCCAAAGGAATCACCAAACTAACGGTCTTTGGTGATTCTAGAATGTTGATTCAAGCTTTAGTCAAGAAGAAGTGGCCCTTCCAATTAAAACTGGCTTTAATATATCATAAAATCTGACTTCTAAGAACAAATTTTCTGTCCATTAGATTCTACCATGTGCTTCGTGGGTTAAATTCCCTGGTAGACAAAGAATCCAATAGCGGAACCCTCTTGATCAGAGGTACCTTACACAGGGATGGGATTGAAACTCAATGTGATGTCCCCTGACTGATGTAGCATTCTGTCCCCTGAGCACAGTAGCATCATGAGACTCATCTGGTGATCCCATTCGTTCTGTATTATTCTCTTGTACTATGGTTATTCTCCCTCTGTCAAGTCTGCCAAAAAATCTCTGCAAAGATCCATCGGGTCACAAAAGTCTCACGACTTAGCTTCTCACCAGCCTTATTGTTTAACCAATGCATCCCTCAATGTTACCTACAGCACTTTGTTTGAGGATCTACTGGAGAGCTGCTCTTAGGAAAAGACTAGCATCCTCTTCCAATGGCATCACTAGGATCCTCCTCAGACTCGGGGCCGACAGTTGAAGAGAGGCTTGACACGCTAGGAAATGCTATGGACAGGCTCAGAGGTTGAGCGAACAATCAAGATCAGATGCTGCAATCGACCATCGAGGCTGGAGAGAAAAGTTGGGACATTCTCAATGAAGATATTAGGAAGCTGCATGCAGACATGTTGGCCCCAACAAGAAATCTAGAGGAGTTTAAAGAAAGTGTTCATACCAGCTTCAAGGATGTGGCTAATACCCAGGGGGACTTCAGGAACCGCATCGTTTCCTTGGAGGTTGCTGTCAACAAGCTGCTTGCAAAACTGGACAAATGACTCTAACAAATCTAGTTTCCGAAAGTCTCTTAGCTCTCTCTCTTTCCAGTTTCATATGGTTGTTTTGGTGAAGCTTCGTCTTCCATTTACTCTATGTTCTGGGATTTTTGAATCTTTATGCTATTGTAATTAGGTTGTTGGGATGCTTTGGATGCTAAAGTCCATATTGACAGAGAATCTTGGCCAGCTATGCTAGACTGTCATTTTGTCAAAGTATATGGTAGCTGATTTACCGGCACTAATTTAATCTACCCCTATGTTATTGTAAAAAAAACATTATTAAAGGAACAAATATAACCTTTATCACGATCATATATTATATTTCATGTAATATTTTACATACCTTAACATCCATGTGATTGATATGTTTGAAAGACCATTCAGAACCTTCAAGTTCATTATCAACGATATAGAAGAAAGAATATTTGTGTTGGAGCCTTCATAAAGGGGTATGTATTCCTTCTCAAGAAGAGGTAAATCATGAACATCATCAAAGTCATAAATATTTTCATGATCATGATCATGATCATCAACCATTCTAAAATTAATGGATCAATGTTTTTGTACCATCATATTCAACTATGTTATCAGTCTGATCATCTTCTTCAATATGATCATTAACTTGTTATCCATTATTCATAGCTCCATGTTCCTTCAATACTTGTTTTAAAAGCACTTCCTCTGGATGACATGGCGTAGGATGCCTTTCCTTTATAATTACATGGAAACATCAATATATAAGTTAATATAAGAAATAATAAAATAATACATACATTTACCAAAGTAATCAATATAAAAATATTTACAATGAAAACTTACAAATGGATGATATTCATGCCCCCCTTAGCGTGTCCATGTTCCCTATGATGTTTTTTGGTTTTTGTGATATTTATTATTCTCCTCTTAAAGACCCTGCACTGACTACATGGAAAATAACATTTCCCATCACCCTTTCTTTTTAGTCCATCCCATAATCTAGCAAGCAATTATCGATTTTGTTCATCTGGATCAGGTTTATTGCTACTTGAAATTTTCTCACAAAGAGCTTGAATGAAGACTATCAATATTAAAAAATAAATCTCCACACATCACTATTTACACAAACCGTCCATCGAAGAATAAAATAATTTCCGCAAACCGTCGCTTCTATAGCAAATAGTGTCGAAATGTTTCTATAGTTTATAGATTTTCAAATTTAGCCATTCATCAAATATCCAACGACACGATCCTAGTTTCCATTGAAAAAAATGTGTCGTATATCCGACGAATTATGCAAGGTACATAGGAAATCTGAATTATAGTTCTATCTTTGTCATATATGCGAGGGACATTGGAAATCAGACAAGAAGATATTTGTCAGATATGCAAGGGACGACGGAAATCCAGCAATAAGATATTTGTCAGATATGCGAGGGAAGTCGAAAATATGACATGTTGTTCTGTCAATTTAAAAAAAAATAATCAAATTACATAATTTGAAGGTGAAATCTGATGCCACAATTTTTTTCGTTGGATTTTCTTATCGGATTTTGGGTTCAAATTTTGTAGTGTACATTATGGTGTCCAACAATGCTTAATGATGTCACAGACTATGCTAAAATATGTGACGTATGTCAATGGACTGGGAAGTCTTCATGACGAGACAAGATGTCGCTAGTACCTGAGACCACATTGCAGCCATTCGATAAATGGGCAATGGATTTTGTGGGACCCATCAATTTTCTAGGAAAACAGAAGGATGTGCAATACATTATCACTGTGATATACTTCTTGACTAGATGGGCAAAAGAAGCACCAATGAAAAATTGTACTGTTGCGACAACAACGAGGTTCTTATTCGACAATGTCATTACTTGGTTTGGTTGTCCTAAGATACTGATGAGTGACCAAGGAAGTCACTTTGTTAATCAGATGATTAGTGTAATGACAAAGGAATTTCAAATACAACATAAGAAGAGTACCCCTTATTACCCACAGGAGAATGGAACAATTGAAGCATCAACAAGATATTGGAACATGCACTAACAAAGGTATGCAACGCAACTCATGATGACAGGGATTTGAAAATTTCGGTGATATTGTGAGGCTTATAGGACTACATGCAAGATATTGAGGATGCAGATTCCATTCGATCTTTTCTATAGCCAAGAAGTAGTAATGCCGATGGAGTACATTGTTCCCATCCTACACGTAGCGGAAACAAATGAAATGAGTGATGAAGGAGTGATCAAATAACGTTTGATGTAGTATGTATAGTTTGAGGAAGATCGATTTATGGCAGGATTTCACCAGCTTTTGGAAAAGGATTGGCAGAAGGAATAACACGATCGACATGTGAAAGTGAAGTATTTCCAGCATGGAGATATGGTTCTCTTATATGACATAAAGTTCACAAAGCACCCAGGTAAGATCCAAATGCATTGGTTAGGACCTTAAATTATTCACTTCATCACCGGGAGATGCGGTGCAATTGCAGCAGTTAGATGGAGGATTGCTACCGAAGCTAGCGAAAATCCAGCTAAAACCCTATTGGGACAGGGAGGTGCAACACCATGATTGAGAAGTCGCACAGAAGAAAAACAATTATGAAAAAAAAAAGGAATAAGTAATCGCAACAAGAAGGGAGCTCAATGATATTAGATGAAGGGTAATGCAGTCAAATCGGGTAATAAATGCAGCAATTAAATTCGACGGGTGACTTCGCAAGTGGATGAGACACACATTAATGAGGAGTTGGACCATTGGATTTATAGAATTGATGATGGATTTGGTTGATCATTGAGGGATTCAGTTATCATGATCAAAATAATTCACAAAAGCGCTTTGAAGGCTATACAAATTGACAAGGGAAGTGTTGTTTGAACCATTGCAATGTTTGAGAGACTGCGTGAGCACAAAGGAAATTTTAAAAGAGTAGTGCAGAGCAAGAGTGAGATAGACTAGTAGTGATGTCCCAAATAATTTTGAGTGGTAGTACACAAGGTTCACCAAAATTGAGTGCGCCGATTGTGGAGGAGACACTAGAACTCAAGGAAGTATTAACATGGATGCCAAAGAAAAGAGGGGCGCAAATCACCCCAAGTATCCACAGAGAAGGATCAAGTCGACTCAGAGTGCAAATAAGGTGATAGAGGCAGAGGTAGAGGTTGGCCCCTCAACAACAGGAGGAGCAGATTCTACAACACAAAAAGGGCTGAAATTCAATGAAATTCAAGGATATGTACCACCACAAAAGACAGGCACACCACCAGTTCATCTCTCAAAGAATCAGTGATACAACATTAAGCTTCCCGTGACACCAAAGGGGGTGCATGTCACCATGAATATTGTGCCGCATTTGCAGGAGTTAGCGTATAGAGACCATGACATTATGGCATATCCAAAATGCATTGCATAACCCTATGAGAAGAAATCATAGGGTGAAGGAGGTCTGATCACTAGATTGTAGACACAATGGGCTTTGGGTTTGCAGCAGTCAGGACTGTTTGTAATTACCCATATGACACATTTATGTAATTGAACAGAAGTAAATGCATGTTTGAAGAAACTATTATCATGATTCCATGGTGGGTATATTTGGTTAGATAAAAAGGTTCCTATTATAGTCAACCTAATTTCCCATATCACCGGACTGCCAATGGTAGGGGTCGATCCGTCGCAGTATTTCTGTAGCAAAGATAACAACAAAAGGTTGTCCGTGAAGCTCAAAAATAAGTATGAATTCATTAGGGATAAGAGGGAATATTTCATCAGGACTATCATATGACTATCAATTTTTTTCTTTGTTCAATTGATAAATGAGAAGCAAGAAAAACACCAAACATGGAGAAGGATCAGGTAAGTCAGATATTGGTCGTGATTACCACTACGACTAGTGAAATCCAAGCAGAAGTGAAGAAAAATTTGATGGATTTTTTTCAAAAATTCAAGGTATTGTTGCAATCCCTGATGAATGCAATTTTGGAGAAGGTGCCACATATTGATGTGATGCAAACAGAAGCAGAGATAAGTATTGGAAAAAGGGTGTAGCTTGTGCAGATTCCACCATGCACACTAGAAATAGGAAGTGAAGATGTCAACGTGACCATGCAACAATTTTACGTGATTAGCCTCGATGTCAATGAGACACTGATGCAGACTCTAGAATGACTGCAGAAGGTATCAAGTCAAGAAATCGAGGACCGTGAGGAGATTGTGCATGATCATCTAGTCAAATCATAGGAGTAGAAAACACAAGCAAAGGAGGAGATAGAGCGAATGAAAAAGGATCAAGAGGCATAGGTGATTGAAAAAAAAAAGGTATTTGATGACAGGGAGTGACTGGAGAGAGACATCTCAGCTGCATGCAAAGAAATTCCAGACATCACTACAGAGATGTTTGCAGAATCAGAGGTAGTGCAACTAGGCCAAATAGTCACTGACTTAAATAAAGAGAATGAGGAGCTACATGAACACACAATACCAAGTACGCCACTTGAACAAGTATCTGACTGTAGATGAAAGATTGAGGAAGCGACGACACAACTAGAATATTTGGAGAAAGAAACCAACTCAATTTCTGAAGAAATGCCACACTTTTGGATGCGAGTATTTCAGGATGACCAACTGCAGCAATTGGATGTGTAGATCAATGAGGAAGAGGCACCACTACAAGTGACACAGGGATCATTGAGAACGATGGCCCCAATTGTGCAAGTGATAACAGAGAAGATTTGAAATCACTACAATAAAGAGTCACCAAGGAAATAAAACGACACCAGCGCAATACAATGTAGTTAGATCAATTCCAGGAGGAAGTGAAGCAAATGACATTGAAATCTATGGAAAGACTTGCGATGACATAGGAGATGCTGACTAAAGTGTCGCAAGTATCAAAATATCACCCAACATAGAAAGAAGTAGAGGAATGCATGATGCTGAGCATAAAGGACAAAGAAGAGGTTGAGAATATGTGAACAAAACATGACATCTTCAAGGCCAAGTTGAAAGAACCAATAATATCTAGTTGACGTGGGCCTATTGGAAAGGGAGTCAATGGGGAAAAGCAAGGTAAAGGAGATATCAACAAGTGTTAAAGTGGATTGCGCAAGAGGACGTTACCAACAAGTGTGGTTATTCTGGTAAAACGTAGTTAGAATTTTGGCCCAAGTTAGTTATGGAGTCGACTTATGTGGACCTTTTTGTAAAAGGAACAAACCTATAAATAGAATTAGGAATGTAGTTAACATATCATCTTATGGGGGAGATTACAGGTTTATATTTTGTATTGTGAGGTATTATGGTTGTGAACTAATTTGTAATCTACGGATGGATGAATTTTGGTCTGAGGCTTTTGACTAAGGAATGTATTGTGATCTTCGAAGCTAATATGAGATGAATGTTGATGAAAACCTTGTATTTGTCTTAATCTGAATGATGTGTTCTATCTGTGTCTGAATCTATGATGTTCTTCATATTTTGGATGATACAAAGTCTTTATGTGTTTAATGGGTTCCTATATGTTGACATCTTTGTTAAGATAATATGAATCATGATTGTTGAGATACTAGATCTTGCTATCAATGATGATAAATAGCTTGGATAAATGCTATGTTAAAATATCTTGAACTACATTGAAAATGAGTGATATTAAGTGCACAAGTCATCTTCCTTTCATTGGAAACATGGTTCCTACAACCCTCGCTTAAGCATCTTGGGTGAGACTACATCTGCTTCGTAGGTGTTGCTGGATTGGGTAAAACATGTCTGGGTCGGTGTTTGGGGAGATCGCATCAAAGGGCATTGATAGTAAGTGAACCCCTGTTGACTGAAGTGTGTCAATAGAGTTTCCCATGTGATTTAGGAATAATTTAGCACAAATCACCTCATTTATTTATGCAAACTCTAAGTTGAACTATTTGAACTAAACTGATTTGATTTGAACTAATTTGAACCAAACTAAACTAAATTGATGTGCACTGAATTGAACTAAACTAAACTAAATTGATGTGCAGTGAACTGAACTAAATTAAACAAACCTGAAATAGGGTTCTAGTGTAACTAGAGTACCAATTAGGAATAGTTAGGGTCAATTAGGAAGAGAAATTCCACCAAATTAGGGAATGTGCCCCCAAACTTGGGAATGCACCCTCAAGCTTAGGGTTTTGACTCATGGATGACTCAAGGGGTGTATTTGAGTTTGGTTGGTCCCATTGGATTCATAAGGACAATATCTAGGAGGGTTATTTAATCTAAAAACTATGTTGTGAGTTTTATTACAGATCTGAAGATTCATCTGTGTTCTAGTGTTTTATTGTCTTGATTTTTTAGTTTTCTCAGTTTGGAAGGAACACTTCCTCTCATAAAATTTTAGTTTTCTATTGTTCTCAGGGGAATAATCGGACATATTACACCATTTTTTAGGTGTAAGCATATGCTTGACTCTCTTTATCAGATCCATTATGTTTGGGACTCTTAATGTGTGGTTGGAGCAACTCTTTCACTAGAATCGATGTTGGTGGGATGAGATAAATATTCTAGTTCTGATATTTATGTGCATTTTTGGTATATTATGTATACTCAATTTCATCTATGTCATTGTTTCCAGTGTAAAACGCTTTTTATTTCACCCAAAAAGGTTTTTGGATGACCAAGATATGACCATTTTACTAGATTTGGAGGTTCCAATTGTGAAGAACGCACTAGTACATTTCTATGTGTAAACATCTTGAGTTTCAAGAATCTCTAAGAGATATATACTGTTGAAATTTTGTTCCCATTATTTTAATAACTATTTCCATCCATTGTTAATAAATATTCATTGTGATTTCCTCATATTGTGTCCAAACAATTGATGTGTTGGTTAATCTATGTGTAGATATGTAATTGTGACAATGAGATCTCAAGTTTATGTGTCTAAATATTGCATAAAAGTTATCAAGAATACATTAATGACCCATTGGGACATGTTTGGGTGTGTTTTATTCAAGTAGGATCCGTTTGGAATAATTTGGTTTGTTTTGAAGGTGTTTGGAAAGGTTGAAAATCTAGACAATCTATGTATTGAAATTTGATTTTGTTTTCTTGGATTCGAATTGGTGTTTGTGGATATGCTAATGTATGGTCAAGTATGAAATATATACATAATTCATGATATTCACTGATTCAAAAACTCTTCCCTTAAATGTGGTGTTGTTACTAGTTCTTCATATGCTTCAAAACTGGTGATTAAGATGTTGCATACAAAGTGTTTGAGTAAAGTCATGAACCAAATTTAATAACTAGCCACTAGAACTTTACAACATATCCTATTTGACACATTATAGTGGGTTCAAATTATATTTAATGGGATTCACATCATTATACAAATATTAAATTATAAATAAATTCCTCTGTTGATGAACTAGATCATCCCATAAGCATTCATAACCCATTGTTTCGGATAACGTTGGAAACCAATAATTTTTTTGTTGAAAAATTGGAGTTAATATTCCTATTTTTTAATTGGGGATATTATATTTCTTTGGGGAAATATTACAGTGGTATCAAATCATGTTCCTTGATAGAAGTGGGAACTGAAGAGGAATTTTAAAGGAAATTTGAGATCATAACTTTCAACAGAATAAGTGCATCAAGTGTAGAAGAAGATAATTTCATCAATCACTAGATTTGTTGATGGTAGAATGCTATCCACTTTCCTTTCCATCTCTTAGCTGCGACCTGACCGCATCTGTCGTCCCTTTTCCTGCGTCTCGACCGCGATTTTTTTCCTGTTTGTTGCGTTTCGACCGCAGCTTTAGGCCAGAAAGCTGCAACCTGAGCGCGCCTGTTTCCTTCAAACCCGCGGTCCGACCACGCGATTTCTCCCCAGACCCGCGATCTGACTTTTGCTGCTTTTGAACCTAGCCCCTTTGCTACCATATTTTCTACACCTGCATAGCCATCTGTTCTACCTGCATCCCTACAACCTTTTCTGCAACAACATTTTTGTACCCCTTTACAGAATTTTAAAAAAAAATTTCGCCATTGTTTATTCAGAAAATTTTGCATGGTAAAATTTTTTCATTCAGTATTATTGTTATTTAGGAAGTTGCCCCCATGGTGTGTGGCACTTCTCTTCTGGGTTCATAACCTCACGAGCACACAATCTGTCACCTAATTCAAAGTGAGAATTAAAAACTACTTAACACAACCAACATTCTAACCCCACTTGGGGAACACAAAAGAATTTTTGTAGTTAGGTAGGATCGGGGGGATAGGCTTCCAAAAACACCCCTCAGTTACTTACACTTGAGACATAGTTGTTGCCCAAATAGGGAACCAAAATCCCCTAGTATTTTTTGACACGGTCACAACTGGTTTATCAGAGGGCCTCTCCCTTAGGAGGGTTGAAGTTGTGAGATTGGTTCCGGAGGCCTGAGTGGAATACCGAACTCCATTCAGTAACTGAAGGGCTACCTTTCGCAGTTCTTGGGATATCATGTATAGGGGTATTACGGTTAAAGGACCAAGTGGCAGATTTACCTTTCTGGACGTGTCATGAAAGGGGTATCTTAGTTGCCATTCTTCTAGGATTTGACTACCCGGTGTCCCTCCCGGTAGGGGGATACCTTAGCCACTTGGCTTTCCTATTCATATTGTCTGACTTGGATTTCATCACCTTGCAGAGGATATGTCTAGTTGAGTCATAATACTTCTAGTTAGGTGTTTGCATGCTCCCTTACCTCCTTTTGGTCTAGTGAGTCCACTATTTTTTATTTTTAGAAAACCTGCTGCTTGTTGGTATTTTGACCATTTTTTTTTGACACTCCACCTATTGTAACATAGCTGTTACAGTGGGTGTTTTGAGTTGATTGTTGGCCTAAGCACCCTATTTTTTGAGCTCTCCTTCTGCACACTCGGTTGCATTAGGGTTTTTTGAGCTGTTTTGTAGTTACCTCAACCCACAGAGATTTGACACCATTTGTCACCATTGAGTCCCCGAGACATTCTCAGCACCTCAGAGGTGAGCCCCCACAGCACGGTTCACTTGACACCACCCATCCTTGACACAGATCATCATCACTTGATACCACTTATCATAGATCTTGAGCCTTGTCACTTGAATCCACTCGTCAGTGGCATAGGACTCCGTCACCAGATACTGATGCCCCTTATTTTACCTCTGATTCTGAGCCAGAGTCTGGGAACCCGCTTTACACTGCCCCTACTAGCCCCATGGATGGCATGACTCCCACTCCCATCTTGGTCGGGACCGTTGGTGGCACATCTACCACTACACCAGTTACCACACCTGCTATGGGTATGCCCTCCATGGGGCCCCCATTTACCGTTCCCCTCATGACACCTATTCCCATAGCAGGAATACCTATTCTCACTCCATCAGTGACTCATACCACCCATGGTGGTGCAGGTCCGTCCTATACCACCTTAGTTCCCCCACTTGGGGATAACCTCCCTCACATTACCCCTCCACTTGGGGGCATCAGCCCCAACTTAATCCAACCCACTACCGTGTCACATTATTCATCCAGTTTGCCATTCATGGCTAGCCTCAACCTGCTTGACCTAGCCAGATTAACCAATGACCACATCCGACACGACCCTGCATGGCCTCACATGCCCACCAAGCTCCCCTCTGACATCCCTAAGTTCGAGGGCAAGGCAGGTGAGGACCCAAAAAACCATATCATGTCCTTCCATCTATGGTGTTCCTCCAACTCCATAGTAGACGACTCTATTCACCTCCGTTTATTACAGCGCCCTTTCACTGGCTCTGCTGCCAAGTGGTATATCGAACAACCCCATGGAACCCATGCCACCTTTACTTCCCTTGCCTCGACCTTCCTGCAGTTCTTCCAGTTACCTATCCGCTATGATGTAGGCATTGAGATCCTACTATCATGCAGACAAAACACGGCTACCCACATCACGGGCCACATTCATGAATGGCGTCGACGCCGTAGTTTATGCAAGATCAAGTTAGACGACCGGATCTTCCTAGACTGGTTCCTAAAATCCCTCCTTCCTATCATTGCTAAGGATGTAGCATCCGAACGACCCCAGTCTGAAGAAGAGGCCATCCTTAAGGCCCAGCAATTCGATCTCATTTACACCCAGTCAGGTTATCTCTATACCATTATACCTGACGCCCCTCGCGACGATTCCTCCCAGCACGATGCGCCAGGGGCATCCCAGGCTGCCGACGGCATCATTGGCCGTGTCTCTTCGCAGCCTCAATCATTTTCCATAGCCCGTCCTACCCCTGGCCCTGACCCTTCGTGGGATACCTCACAGTCTGGAGCAACCAACCCGTATGCTTCCATGACACATCACCACCATTCCCATGGACCCTCATGTCCACCTCAGTGTTTCAGTCATATGACTCTCGCTTACGCCCCCCCGGTCGCACCTCAGCCCTACTATCACCAGCAGGATGCACCAGCTCCTGCGCCGTCACAAGCCCAACCCGTTTATTACCCGCCACATCCAACCCCTACGGCAAACCCACAACCCACTCCATAGCACTATCAACAATACCCTCAGGTTGCTGCACCTGCGTAGCCTCCACCTACATATCATCCACCGCAGCCTGCTCCAGCTCCTGCGCAACCTCAGAATCCACCTGCTATCCAAGGGCAAGTTTACGCTCAACAAAACCCGCAGCAAAACTAGAACAACCAACACAACCAGGGCCAATAAAACCGTGGTAGAGGCCGAAATCATGGGAACAACCAACCGACCGAGAAAAGTTGGTCAACACCCTATTCCCCCCGCTAGTAATAATGCGGCCCCTGCTAACCAAAACCCTGATCACCCGCCCAAGTAGGCTAAAAACCCCAATTTGCGAACAAACTATCCTTGTTCTATTTGCGGGGTCTATGGACACTACACACATTTTTGTCCACATATGGAGCGAGTTCGGCAACTTTGGGCTGCTGATGTACACCGCCAAGGGCAGGCTGCTCCTCAAGCACCACCCAACCCCCCACAACATCAGTAGCAACCTTTGGTGCTGCAAAACCCCTTACCAAACGAAGGCGTAGTGGACACTGAACCATTGGCTCCCCCTCAAGCTAACGCGCCCATCCAACAAATCACTTACGCTACTCCTGATCAACCCATGTTTGATTCAGCTACCCACCACTTTCGGATGATGTCCTCCGATGAGGTCAACCTCCAGACTTGACGGAACCAATATAGCTCCACCCCTGAAGCCCCTCCCATCGATAAACCCACTAACGCTCATCCCACTGATCAAGCGTTACGCATACCTCCACCTCCATTAGATGGCGCTCCCAAAGCACCTCGTTTCCCACTTCGTCGTATCAACAATAACCCCAATGCGCAGGCTACGTCCAACTACAACATTGTCGATGACTTAGCCCAATCCCCCGCAGCCATGTCTGTGTCAGAAGTCTTAAAAAACTGCCCTTCGTAGCGCAAGACTTTACTCTCAACCATTGGGGAGATCGATCCAAATGATTCGCAGTTAATGGCATTTGATTTGGACCAATCCGAACCCCGCCTGCCTTCCACTTTAGCATTCCAAGTTTCTCTTTCCATTCGGAATTTTGTTGTCCATCGATGCATTATTGATGAAGGTGCCTCTACATGTGTCATTCCCACCTCCATCTGGTAGAAAATGGGATCCCCCCCTCTCCAGCAGTCCTCTACTGCATTGCGAGCCTACGACGGCCGTTTAGCTCAACCACAAGGCCTATTAACTAACGTCCCCATCCAGCTGGCTGGAAAAATCGTCCTCATAAACATCGAGGTTATCAATGCACAGCTTGATTATAACCTTTTACTTGGCCGCAGCTACATGTATGCCATGCAGGCAGTTACTTCTACCGTTTTTCATACCATGATGTTCCCCCATGAGGGACGCGTGGTCAAGGTTGACCAACTCACTTACCATGATCCCAATGCCCCTACGGCACCCGAAAATGTTCTCCCCATGATTGAACAACCTGTTTCGGGTGCCACCACCTCATTCGTTTCTTCTATGGGGACTGGCGTTTACTCTGACGCACCAATGACCTCGACCTTCCCATCTATTCCTTCCCCGTCACCTGCGACTGAAGTGTCTGGCCTATGTACCCTGTCCCATAACACGCGAACTCCTACTAATCAACTGCCCTTGTTTCCTCAACCCCCTTTGGTACCTAGTCACATTGGTGCTACACCCATCCATACCATTCCTTTCCTCTTCCCTCCCTCAGGAGTAGTTAGTGCCCCGGTCATGGCCACCCTCAGCCTTCCTGGGTTAACCTTAGGATTACCTGTTTGGTATCTTTTGCCTCCCGTTTCCCCACCGACACCAAATGTCATCCTGCAACTGGTGCAACCCATTGTCACTACTAGTCAACCACCTCTCGGTATCGCTACCCCATCGTCCTCCACGAAAACCCCCCCTCCTCTTACTAAACCCACTGGGGGCAGAGGCCCCCAACCTTACACTGCTGTCCCACCTCCTAAGACAGTAAAAAACCCCCCTATGTTTCATGCTCCTCCCAAATGCACACTATGCGATGAGTTGGGCCATGTGACTCACCTATGTCCTTAGTTACCGGCATTACAAGAGTACATGCAAATGCTTGACGATGACCCCACTATCTCGGTTGTACATCTACATTCAACCCCTAAGCCTCGCGACAAATCCCTGCGCACTAACCAATCCTGTGCCCTATGCGGTGTTTACAGGAATTACTCACATCACTGTCCCGATCTCCCCGAGTACAGAGCAGCTCTCTTTGAGATGAACAATCTGGATCTTGAGACGGCACCCATCACCATTGAGGAAATCCATTCCCCGGTCTCTTCCCCTTCCGGAGAGGTTAATACCATTTATATGATCTCTTCCATCACTACTCCCTCGTCAACCGATTTGACGACACAGATATTCTGTACTGATGAGGAGATCCTCAAGGCTCTCACTGCCCCAGATTATCCCTGGGATGACATGCACCACCATTCCTACTTCCTCCTAGATGAACCCTCCTCTAACACTGATCCTCAATTTGCAATTGAATCCAAAGACTTCCTTCCCCCCAAGGTCGATTGGTTCAAGGACCCTATTCCTGCTCCTGACGCCTTCGAAGAGGGTAACATGGCCAACATCTCACCTATCATCCAAATTGATATCGCTACCCCCAGAGGCACCCCCAAACTCATCGCTTTAGGAGCATCTTTCACTGAGCAGGAGATTGAGGAATACAAAACACTCTTCAAAGAATTCCGTGATGTCTTTGCCTGGTCCTATACCGAAATTCCCGGTCTTGACACTACCATTATAGAGCACCACATTGACACATGGCCTGATGTACCCCCCGTTCATCAGAAACAGCGTCCCATTCATCCCTCAAAACTCCTAGCTGTCAAAAAAGAGATTGAGAAACTTCGCATGGCGGGATTCATTTATCCTATTGCCTATACCACCTAGGTTTCAAACCCTGTTCCTGTCAACAAGAAACAAGGCACCCTTAGAGTATGCACTGACTTCCAAGATTTAAACCGCGCCTATCCTAAAGACAATTTCCCCATGCCATTTATTGACCAGCTCATCGATGCGTGTGCGGGGCATGAAGTCCTCTCGTTCATGGATGGTTTTTTCGGATACAATCAGATTCAAATTCGAAAGGAAGACCAGTACAAAACTGCCTTTACTACCCCATGGGGCACCTTTGCCTATCGAGTCATGCCTTTTGGCCTAAAAAATGCTGGTGCCACATTCCAGCGGGCCATGACCTATTGCTTTCATGATTTGGTCCATATCCTGCTCGTCTACCTTGATGACCTTACAGCTCATTCCCGAAAACGATCAGACCACCTACTTGTCATGTTGGGCCCACTTACTATTTATAGTCCTTTGACTTTGTTCTTGTTTTGGCCATTCTGAACCCATACGGAGTCCATTCTCCACACCGTTTCTACCATTGGAATCAGCATGACGAGACCGTCACGATGGTCACCTCGTCGCATTATTTTTTCTATGTCATTTTTTGCCCATTTTTTAGACACCGCTAGTCGCCTCGGTTTGCACGCCACTTCGGGCGCTCTCCGTTTTTAACACTTTTTATATCGTTGGATTCATTTTTCCGAGCTCGTGATTATGCTTGAGATCATTTCTCGCTCTCACTTGGTATAATTTCAACGTTGTGTCCCGACACCTTGCTACCTCGATTTGCGCACCACATCGACTGCCATCAGATTGTTCCACACTTTTTACATGAGCCATCCACTCCTGTCATACTGCAAATGTTCCGTTATTTTGCCACCATTCATTCACCCCACAAGGAGGCACACCAGCGCTTTCCCCCACCCTCGTTCCTGGTCATCATAAATGTTCCCTGATTGAATGCTTCCTCCTTGCCTTACCATTCTATCAATTCAAAGTCTTTTTATTTGCTTTCAGACTCCTTAAAATTGAAAGCAACCATGAGCATGAACTGTCCTGGGCTCATAAAATCCACATGACAGTACCATTCCATTACTTCAGAGTCTTCTGATTGCTTTCAGACTCCTTAAAATTGAAAGCAACCATGAGCATGAACTGTCCTGGGCTCGTAAATCCACACGACATTACCATTTCACTACTTCAGAGTCTTCTTATTTGCTTTCAGACTCCTTAAAATTGAAAGCAACCATGAGCATGAACTGTCCTGGGCTCATAAAATCCACATGACAGTACCATTTTATATCCACACTTCTTCTAGTTCCCTAACCCATGAAGAAGTCCCCCCGCGCCTCTTGGCGCTATGATCGATCCTCTCGGCAGCACCACCACTAAGGTCACCTTTGTTTAGAGTATTCTGCAGTCTCCTACCATTTTACCACAGCTTGAGTCTCCCTCAGCCCATTCACCCTCAGATCCTATACCACTATGATCCCTTTACCACCAGTCAGTCAGTCTCTGAACAAAGGAAGTTTGAGTCCACCCACCCTACTTGCCCAGTTTTTTCCCCCAATTTATCACTCCTGCCATCAGTACTATCACAGTTCAATTTTTCACCTCGCGCTCCTGTCAAGGAAACATCATTGCCTTGATAGTTGCAGGTCTCCCTCTGTCGACGACAGCCCCTCTATTCCAGAGGATAGACCTAAAGGCCCCTGCGCCTTGGACCCATCACCATCTGTGGTGAGTGCCTACGGACCATTTTTGGAGGAGTCATCATTGCCTCTCCGAAGAGTTGTTTCTCACATGCTCGACTTCAGCACCTTAATCGCATCGTTGAGAATCGCGTAGGATGTATATCCATTCCATTATTTGTCGAAGACCCTGGATTTCCCCCGACTCTAGCACATTGGTGAGTCACTTCAGAACGCCTAGTCATATGTTCCCGTGGATGTCCAGGCTGCGTTGGCGATTGTATTCAGAAGCCATCCAGTTCCATGCTTCCTCGAGTACCCAGTTCAATTCCAGATCAGTGTACCATGGCAAGTATGACCGTTGTCACTTTGATCCAGCAGCTCCTCAGTTCCTTTGGAACCACGTTCAGTAGCACTGATGTCATTCTAGTGCATCAGTTGTTCAGCTCAGACATGGTCAGCCCAGCAGTATGTTCCATATTTGTGTCCCTTCTGGACCCTTATGATATACACAGTGGATCTCTATGTATCCTACAGGTCCCTCTTTTCGGGCCTCACAGTTATTTTTATGTATCTTGATATGAGCATGGGTATGCCCGCCTCGTCCAGATTATTAGATGATTCCTCATCCATTATTGAGGTTATGTACTTTTCAGTCCTTGCAGTTGGTTCGAGATCGTTGTTCTGAGCTTTAGTTGGTTCCTTCTCTTCTCCACACCCCAGGATAAATGAATATGACTTATGATGTCCATCGGCCATACGATGAGCTCCTGCCCTCGCACATCAGGGGGCAATCTGTTAACACCCAAAAAAGGTTCACTACCTCATCTACCCCATTACATGGCTCATTTGTCCATTTTCCTACCATATTTCCATCAAAAACCCATACAACCATCTAAAAAGCCTCCAAAAGGCTTAAAATGCCTCCAAAAGGGCATAAAACCCTCTTTTCCTCCAAAAAATATCCAAAATTCCTCCAAAAAAGCAAAAAATCTCCAAAAAGGAAGAAAAAATATAAAATAATGAGGAAAAGGAGGAAAAAACCCTAAACAGCTGAAACCCTAAACAACAAACCCTAACCCTAAACCGGCACTCCACCACTATAAATAAGTGATGGAGACCCCTCATTTAAAATGCACAATCACAAGTATCCTGCCTCTGCCAAAATTGCTCTTGAAACCCTAGCTCACCATTGAGCTACTTTCACCATTGAGAGCCCTTTTTGGCCCATTTCCACCATTGGAGAAAGAGAAGGAACAACTTGGAGCTCGAAGCCACCTACTCGGACCAGCACAAAGGGCTTCACCAACCTCCACATTGGAGGTCAGATCAATAAAAAATCATTCTTTACTTTTTGTTGTTTTGCTTCATGAACATGTTTAGATTATTTTTTATTTCTGTTTAGCACTTTTTATTTTAAATTCATTGAACTGCTACTAAGGAATCCATTCTCCTTAGTAGGTTCTCATTCGCACAAGCTAGGGGTAAAACCCTAGCAACACCTCTCCACTTGAAGAGAAGAATCCTAAATGGGAGAATATATCAAATAAATTAGATAATACATATCATGAGTTAGAACATAACTTGCAATAGTGTAAAGCCTTTCTACCAGAATGCTCTGTATCACGAGTCATGGATATGATGTAAGGTGTATGTTGAACATGTATTATTGTTGATTTCAAAGGATCGAAATTTAAAAGGTGTCGAATTGTCATTGATGACAAAGGATATTGTTGAACAAGTTGTAATTTATAGAACATTTCCAAAAGAGCTAAATAATTCCTCACACAAATACAACTTGAAGAAATATATGCAAAATAATGCGAAAGTCTCATGAGACCAAATATCCCACCATAACATTGGTCACAAGTGCACAAATAACAATCCTGAAAGAAGAACATTGGATATATACACAAATACCATTTGTGTGAGACTTATGAAAACATGAAACACAAACTTGTGTGTAAAAGTCCCACAAGGAAAATGGTATGTGATATAAATACTAATGAAGAAGAACATCAGTTATGAGCCTTTGTGTAAAAGTCCCACAAGGAAGTTGACATATGTGCGCCAAACCCCAAAAAGATGAATTGTGTTAAGCAACATGTCGACATATATCATAACTTGAAAAAGACACATATAAGTTGGAGTGTAAGGAACTTCAGTAAGTGGAGACATCTCTTGAGCAAGGAGAAATATAAATAAGAAATAGATGGACGTGTTGAAGTTAGCTTGAGAAATGAAGAACTGAGATAATATGGTTAGAAAATATTCAAAATTTTTTGGGGTATCAATGGTTTATTGATCGCAAAAAGAGTTTTATGCAACAGAGCCAAAGTGTGCAAAAACACTATTGATAAAAAATGAGAAGTCCTCCAGATGAAAATGATACATGTATTCAAGATGTGCAAAGTTCTTACTTAGTTAAAGACACAAATTGCATAATAGAAGAAGTGAATTAGTTAGGAACTCTGTTCAATACAAAAAAATAGATCATAGAGTCACATAAGAAATACTGATCATAGTGATTATTGCACATCACAGTTTTGAAAACTGACTATCTTGATGTAGTTAATTAGAGGAAAGACATATATCAGAAGAAATTACAACAATTTTGGATTGGTGAAGACACACATTTAATATAAGGTATCTTGCATTTTCAGTTATTCAATACACAATTATTTCATATCAAGGAGGTTGGATGGGGTAGTTACATGGAGTCTAATATTCCGTCTAGTTGCATATGGTAAAAAAAAATCAGGGTGTTGTAGCATCCTTTTTTATTGGAGTAGATAAAACCTAGGGTGTTGGAGCCTCCTTATAATTGTAGCTGATAAATATAATTAGGGGGTTGGAGTATCCTTCTAGTTGAATTTGTGTATAGGGGGTCAGAGTCTCATTCCAATTAGAGATAAAGAATAAAATTTGGAAGTATGCGCTTCCATAATTGGAGATCGCAGTTATGCATAGGTCTGATATTGATTGCTACTAGTCATAGTTTGCATGGTTATAAATACATCTCTTTAAGTCAATACCTGAATTTTGTGAGTTGGTTCTCATGCAGATCGAAGTCATTATAGTTCGATGACTTTAACCAACATAATGTACTTGATAATCAGGTTGACACCTGAAATGAGTGGGTGCTCATGTTTGTTTGGGTACATAGGGTACTCCCAAAATACTGAACACCTTGAGCAACCGCTTCACACAAATAGATCACAGATCAACACATCGATGTTGGTCACGTGGTTAAAACTCTTGAGAGGGAAACAGTCCATGGCCCCAGTCAAATAAATACTTGGATCAATTTATTATACAAAAGAAAGAAAGTTACATGAGCTTCTCATAATCGATCAACTAGCGAAGGACCCTCTATGCTCTTTAAATAGATATCATAGACCAATCGGGTGTTAACCCACAGATCAATGGTAGGTATGATCTAAGAGAAGTTGAACCATCGGATCACTCTATGTCTAGAACATATCATGACCGTTGGATTAGAATCTTTACAAATGCATACTAATGCATACTAAAGAAACACACTTTTACCTAATGGATATATTACACAAGTTGATCTTAACTAACTCCTAAGTGTCTAAATATCCTAACATCCCCCCTTAAGAACAACTTGGGATAGGATGAAGGATTTACAAAAGTGACACTATTAGGATAAGGAAGGAGGCATTAGATCCTATCCTCCCTTAAGGACACATTCCTGAACTCCTAACATAGACCGAAGTTTAGAAAACTTCGCTTCTGTAAGGGACTTGGTGAAGATGTCTGCAACTTGATCATCTGTAGGGAAATAGAACACTTCAATAACATGATCATGAACAAGATTTCTGATGAAGTGCATGTGTAGCTCAATGTGTTTGCGGCACTGATGTATAACTAGATCTTTGGCAAGCTTGATGGCACTTTGATTGTCGCACTTTCATTGATACCATGTTCGGGTACACAGGGGAAGTACAAGTGGCAAAAATTTTGACTCCAAACTGGAAAGGAGAAGGGACTGGTTTACAATATTCCATGTGGAAGCGATGAAGAAGGCCACAAGCATACTTAGACTGGGAGAGAAATATTCCTTCTTTGGTTTGCAAGACTTGGAGACCAAGAAAATAATGCAAATGTCCTAAGTCTGACATTTCAAAATTTTTCTTAAGACTAGATTTCACATGGGTTATAAGTTTAGAGTCACTACCAGTAAGGATAAGATCATCAACACAAGGAACAAGTATGATGAGATGGTTTCCTACTTTCTTGGTATAGACATTGGGATCAGAATGACATCTAGAAAAACCAGTGTCAAGGAGAAAGCTATCCATTTTGGCATACCAAGCTTTAGGGGCTTGCTTAAGGACATATAAGGATTTATTAAGGAGACAAACAAGTCTAGAGTTATTCTAAACATATCCAGGAGGTTGTTCCATGTAAATTTACTCATGCAAATCACCATGTAAGAAGGTAGACTTGACATCCATTTGATAGAATTCCCAGTTATGTAAGGCTGCAAGGGAAAGAACAAGGCGGATGGAGTTCATTTTTGCTATAGGGGAAAATGTTTCATTGTAGTCAATCCCTTCAACTTGGGAAAAACCTTTGGCAACTAACCTCTCCTTAAGTATTTCAACACTTCCATTTGATGCATACTTAGTTGTGTAGACCCATTTACATCTGACAAGTTTTATTCCTTTTGGAAGAGGGACAAGATCCCAATTATCGTTCGCCATTAAGGAACGATATTCTTCATCCATAGCTGCATCCCAATCTGAATTTCCTGAAGCTTCTACAAAAGTTTCTGGATCATGATTCTCAGAAACTTTATCCAAAAGAGAAGAGGCTCATTGAAACTGAGAACGTGTTCGACGTTGATCTCTAAGATCACTAGCAAGATCACCAGCTGCTTCACATGTTGAACGGACCCATCGAGGAAGTATTGGTGCTGGTGCAATTGGAGGAACATGAGTAGGTGGAGGTGGATTTTCATCCTCATTGTCGTCATTAGAAACTAGAGTTGGAAACCTGTCAAGGAAGCTAGAAGAAGAAGAAGAAGAAGGCACAATCACCGAATCAGGCTCGCAGGCCAAAGATGGCACAACCGCTAAGTTAGGCTCATAGGACAAGAGATTTTCATCAAATTTAACATATCTTCTAATGATTATATCATGTGAATGGGGTTGAAGAAGTCTATAACCTTTTACATCTTCAGAATATCCAACAAATATGCACTTTTCACTTTTATCCTGCAATGCTTTCCATTTTTCATCCGGAATGTGAGCCCATGCTTCACAACCAAACACACGAAAGTGAATTACATTTGGTTTAATTTTACTCCATGCTTCTTCTAGTGTTATACCTTGTAAAAATTTAGTGGTTGTGTGATTAACTATGTAATTTGCACAATTTATGGCCTCAGCCCAATATTGAAGACTTAGTCCCTTAGATTGGACCATACAATTAGTCGTTTCTTTTAAAGTGTGGTTCTTCCGTTCAGCTACACCATTTTGTTGTGGTGTATATGGAACAGTGTGCTATTGTTGGATTCCTTGTTCAATGCAAAAAGTAGTGAACTTGTTGTTCACATATTCTCCTCCATTATCAGATCTTAACTTAATAATTTGATGACCAGATTGTTTTTCAACAAGGGCCTTGTAGGCCAAGAACATGTTAAATACTTCACTCTTAAGTTTTAGGAAGTAAAACCAACTGCATCTAGAGTAGTCATCAATGAAAGTTAAGGAATATTTGAAACCAGAAAAGGAAGCAGATGGAAGAGGGCCACACAAGTCACTATGCACAAGCTCTAAGGGAACCGAGGCATGCCAAGAGGCACGTTTGTCAAAACTGTCTCGATGATGTTTTTCGAGTACGAAACCGGAACAAACACCATCCTTGCAAGATACCAGCTGAAGACCAATCACCATATTGTATTTGCATAGTTGTTGCAATGAGTGATAATTTAAGTGACCAAATCGCTCATGCCAAAGTTTGCTCAAGTTATGACTATGAGCAACAAAAACTGAAGGAAAATGTGATGACCCAAAGTTGTTAAATTTGTACAACCTGGTAATATCATCAATAGTTCCAGTAGCAAGGATATTTTGAGGATTTTTAAAATCCTTGATTACAACTTGGTGAGGTGTAAAAGTCACAGTTTTACCTTCACCTGAATGAGTAGTTTGATAGATTGATAACAAATTGCAGGAAATTTTTCGAACACATAGTACATCACTGAAATGACCATTTTCTACTAGAACTGTTCCAGATCCTACAATACTTAGAGATCTATCATCACCAACAAATATTTGTTTGGTGTTACATTCATGCATAGTAGAAAATATGGCTTGATCCTTAGCCATATGATAAGATGCTCCAGATCAATAACCCATTCATTTGAAGTAGAAGAAGAAGATGTAGTATAAGAGTAACCAGAAGCACAAAGTGCATGTCCATGAGAGTTATATACTGAAGACAAATCTATGCTGATGTGGTGCTTCTTCATTGCTGCTTCCAAGGCTGCCATCTTTTTGAAACACTTAGGTTCATCATGATTATCTTTCCCACAAAAATTGCAATGACGCTCGGTCTTCTTTCCTTTTTGTTTGGATCCTTTGTCATTTTTTAAAGGAGGAGCTGACTGAGAGGGTTTGGGACCCTTGTTGTTTGGCTTATTATTGCAAAAAAATTTGTTTCTTGGGAGGCTTGGACTTTTCTTTCTGTTGGGACAATAAGGCTTTCCCAGATGTATCTGCATTACTAATAATTCTAAGATGAATGAGATTATTCTTGCTCTCTAATTAAGGAATCACAAAAGGATTCAAGGCTAGGCTCTTAATAGCTAGTTGCAGTCAAGGAGTGTTTCATGGAGTATAATGTAGATACAAAAACAGAATATGCAAGTCCAAGTTTTGAAAGAATATGATAAATACATTGTTTGTCTTCTTTCTTAATCTTGCATTCGGCACATAATAGTCTAAGAGTTTTATAATTAGATAAATAGTCTTGAATGCATGAAAAGTCATTTGGATTCAAGGAAAGCAACTCATTCTCAAGTTGATGACCCCGAATTTCATTGTGTTTACCAAACACAGATTCCAACTTTTCTCAAGCGAGATTAGGTTCATCAATTCCAGATATGTGGAATCGCAAATCAATAGAGATTGAAATCCCAATCAATCCATGATCTTCATCACATCTATTTTCCCATTTAATTTTCTTATCATCATCAGTGGGTTCTGTTTCTTTACCTGAGGTTATCCTAAAAAGTCCCCTACTTCGCAGAACATCCTCCATACGAGATTTCCATGAGAAATAGTTAGAACTTGTAAGTATAATATCACAAGGGGCGGCCATATTGTAAAATAATGGCTAAAAAAACAAAAACTAACTATTTGGATGCAACGAGCTCGAAAAAAATATGCGGTTTTAAAAAAAATGGCACTTAAAACTGATTTTTGATGATGAAGTTATGCTTGATCAAAGAAAAAGTTGAAGATGTCCCCAATAGTGACGTGACAGATATTAACTTGACCAAATAAAAAAAGAAGCTCCCTCTTCTCAATATCAACCTTTGACAATCACTTTTACAATAAATTTGCTTTGAAGTGAATCACTTTTGTAAAATAAGTGATGTTCACTTTTACAATAATGTGACTTTTAAATAGTAAGGCAATAAATTAAAAGACTTAAGTGACTCCCTTTTATTTTATTTGATTTATGTGAGATGCACTTTTACAATAAAGTAACTTCAAAATAGAAATTGCATGCACTAAAAAGTAGCTTGATAAGACTTGAACTCAAGACTAATCAAGGTGTAAAGCAACTTTGGACCAAGTGAGCTAAGTTTAAAAGGTACGTAAAAGTATGGAAAGAGGAAGGGCGCTCTTTTTTTCTTTTTTTACTCTTCTCTCTCATTTTCTGTGCTTGCTTTCTTTTCCTACAAATCACAAAAAAAAAAAACGAAAACAAAAACAATTTTTTTTTCCACACAATAGGGTTAGATCTTGGTTAGCTTACTCGGAAAGTCTACGTTTTCAAGTTTTCTTGCTGTTTCTGATTTACCGTGATCGCACAAGGTGCATGGCAAAGAGAATACATAGCCGAGAAGACAAGAAAAAAAACTTTCCCTTACTGTTTCTGATTTGTCGTGATCGCGCAAGGTGCATGGCAAAGAGCATATGCAGTCACAAAAAACAATAGTCCAAGACTAAAACATAAAAGATATAATAATAAACTGATAAAATATGAGAGATTTAAAAAAAACAAATCTGTCACTGTAACATTATACCTTCAGATTTTCCGAAATGGGTGTTTCTGGAGCAAATGGAAACGGTTTTCGATGAAATGAAAACTATTTCCCAATGGAAATGGTGCTTTGGATGCAATGGAATAGATACCATAGGCTAAAAATTCATAGAAAATACAAAACCATAAACCCTTTCAAACTTTCGGCAACACCGGTTCCAGATCTTGATCAAAACCGAAAGAGGCTCTTCATAAAAGCTCTGATACCATGTTCAGGTACATAGGGTACTCCCAAAATACCTAACACCTTGAGAAGCCACTTCATACAAATAGATCACAGATCAACACACTTATGTTGGTCACGTGGTTAAAACCCTCGAGAGGGAAGCGGTCCACGACCCCAGCCAAATAGCTACTTGGAGCAATTTATTATGCAAAAGAAAAAAAGTTACATGAGCTTCTCATAATCGATCAACTAAAAAAGGGCCCTCTATGATCTTTAAATAGATATCATAGACCAATCGGGTGTTAAAGCATAGATCAATGGTAGGTATGATCTAAGAGAAGTTGAACCGTTGGATCACTCTATGTCTAGAACATATCGTAACCGTCGGATTAGAATATTTACAAATGCATACTAATGCATACTAAAGAAACACACTTTTACCTAATGGATATATTACACAAGTTGATCTTAACTAACTCCTAAGTGTCTAAATATCCTAACAATGTTTAGAGATTACATTCTCCCACTTATGTAAGTATTCATACATACATATATATACAATTATTCTTATATAATTGTGCACTGTTGTATTTGTTACTATTCATGCTGAGAAGTTTTAATTGTGAAATATATTAAAGTGGAATAATATATATGTGTGTGTGTGTGTGTGTGTGTGTGTGTGTGTGTGTGCGCGCACGCACGTGTGCGTGCGCACGCGCGCGCATGTGTGTGTGTGTGTGCGTGCATGTATGTGTGTGTGTGCATGCGACATTACTTATTCACCTCCCCCCCTCTCAGTAATAAGATGCATCCAATAATAGGTATTCCATCGGGTGTCTTTAGTAATAGATTGATATATAAAAGAATAATATAGCATAGATATGGACAAAAAAAAATGCCTGCCTACCAACTGAACTTTGAGATTCAATGGCTCCAATTATACATTCTAGAAAATATGAATGGAGGTCTACTTGCAATCTCTCTAAATTGATGTTTGGAAATAAATGGAGGATGGATACGAGTTTCTTAAAAAACCACATATGAATTAGAAGAAATTGATGAACACATAGCTTCTAGAACTACATTAGTTGACCTAGAAAACAAAAGACAATATGAATGGAATGTAAGAGAAAAGAACACAATACTATGTGGCCTAGTTGATGCTAGGTTTACTAAAGTGACGCAATGTACTATAACAAAGAAAACATGGGATAAAATTAAGAGTATATATAAAGGATATGAAAATGTCAAGAAGGCCAAACTGCAAACCTTTAATGCACAGTTTGAAATGTTGAAGATGAAGGAGGAGGAAGATATTCCAACATACTTTCTTACAGTATATGAGATAGTGAATTCCATAAGTGGACTTGGAGCAACAATTGTATGAAATAAATTGTACAAAAAATCATGAGAAACCTACCTTCACGGTTCAATTCAAAGGTATCCATCGCAGAATACATATCTAACTTAGATACAAAAGATGAAATATATGGAATTCTCATTGCTTATGAGATGAGGAAGAAACCACAAAATGTCTCCAAAAAGAAAGCAACATTTAAATCCACTAGGAAGAAAAAATTCAACAAGAATGATTTAAAGAACATAAGTGACATGTCATATGAAGAAGAGACTAATTTTGTGAGCAAATTAAATATAGGTCAAGGAAAATACAAAGAGAATCTACGCTTCAAGTGGTTTAAATGTGGAAGAATTGGACACTTTGCTTCAAAATGTACATATGAAGAAAACAAATATAGTGAAAGTGAGGAGGAGTCAGACTATCAAGAACAAAGAAGTAAACACCAACAAAACAGAGTTGTGGAAAAAAAAATTTGAAGGAAGAGGAAAAGTCTGTACACTAAGGAGGGTAATGTTTCAAAGGAAGAAGATGACAATGATAGTCCAAGAGATGTTTTGTTCATGGCACTGATTCAAGATGAAAATTCAACAGGAGGGAAGTAATCAATTAAAGGAATTCAATCGAACACATCAAAATTGTTAAATAAATGGACCTAAAATGGGATTTAGATTCCCTCTTCAAAGTCTAAAGGAAAGGAAAAATCAAGCGACATAAAAGAATCATCCAAAATGGAGAATACTATAAAAAATAAACATCCCTCAAATGAGATCACTCTACCATTTTCAAAGTATGAAGAGAAGGAAAGGTTCAATAGCACTGGAGAAAGTTTAAAATATGAATATGGTGGTAGTATTGAAGTTGATTGGGAAGGATAACTAATTAGTGCTCTTGACTAGTAAAAGAAATCGATAAAAATCAATAAGGTGCTCAAGGAGAAGTTAGAAAACGTAGAATACTTATCAAAAGAATAGAAAACATATGCTTGATAGAGAAAAGGAGCTGAATTTTGCAAAAGAAAAGACCAAGGGGCTTGAAGAAAACAAGTATGCACTTGAAAAATATTAGAAGGAGAAAAAATCAATGAATGAGCTACTACGAGAGAAGATTGTGCAAAAGGAGTTAGAAATTTCATACTTGAAAGATGAGACTTTTTGTGTAGTCCATGGGAGATACAAAACATGCATAAATATAAATAATCAAGACAAGTTCAAAAATAGCTCGACAACCCTAGATGGAATCATGAGCTCCCAACGATTTACAGAAGATAATACTGGCATTGGATATAAACCAATGAATGATGATGTGTGCTACAAAGGAGGGATTTGTTCTAACCAATATGATACATTTCATAGAGGATATGAACATCTTACACGACATAAGATACCCATGTATCCTAGCTCCGTTAGTTATAAAAATAACCTCAACTCAGTAAAGTGTTGGAGATGTAACTATGTTGGACATATAGAAAAATGCTTCCAACCCATTAGATTCTATGTGTGTGATGAGTATGGGCACAAAAATACAAATTATTCCATGAGATAAAAATATAGACACAAATACTTGTCTCGCATAAGCATGTGGAAGAGAATATGCCACAAAAGCATTTATTGATTGTGCACAAGAATATATGGATGAAGAAGGTATCTCAGGACTGTGAAGAAGATATAAACAATTCCAACGAAGTTCAAGCAACAAGCAATTGATGCCTTCGTTTCTAACCAAAAGGGGTTATGCAATATCCTTCATTTCAAAATGTACATTAGGAATTCAAGGAATAAAGTAGTAAGTTGGTGTGTATAGAATTCATTTGAAGAATTGTTATTGTATATTATGAAATGTGTAGTTGTTATTTTTAGAAGTGTGGGACTATCACTTATAAATATAGAAAGGAGATACATATACAAGTAATATAGATGGATTGTGAAAAATGGAAGTTTTGTATTATTTTCAAAAGTGTTTTTACAAAATGTGAGCTTTGAATCTCGTATTACATCAGTACATGAGGGCATATGAAACCAAATTTCTAAGCAACTGAACAAGATTAGAGCAGAACTAGATTTGGGATACCCAAAATTGATTCCAATAGAATATGAATATGGGTCATAAATGTAGTTCAAGGTCAAATTCTTCAAATTGACTAGTAGGCAGTGGTGATATGTGCAAGCCCATATCCATTAGAAGTGAGTAGATTAAAGGAAGAAGGTCCAATGCCAAAAATGACAAATCGAAGGAAGTGTGCTCATCCCTAATCTGGTTCATAAGATCGAGTGTCTACTATTGTCATAGTTCCAAAAGGTTCACCTGGTGGGTAAGATGATACAAATTATGAGAAGTGTCCCAATTGAATTGATCCTAGTGGTACCATTACATGAATTCAGTATCCTTGAATTGAGATGTCCATACTCTTAGGTCAACCCTTAGTCTTCCTAAGTCCCCTTCCTGTGATTGTAGTTCTCCTCCTTCGCAAGGATCCACTAATTTAACGTTTCTAAGATTTTGATGTAGTCAGGATCAATTAGAGAATCTATTCTAAAATAATGGAATATTTATAGCGTTCTTTGTTAAAGTATTTCTATTTTCATTTTAACAAAAATAAGTGTGTAGCATACTGATAAGATAAAGAAAAATTTATAAAAGCATATTTCCATTTCATACAAAAGTTGAAAAAGTCTAAGATAATTCTTGCAGAATACCTAGATTTCATAGTTTGTATATAGTTCTCGTAGCTCCCATGTCCTTCTCTCGTAGCGCCCTTTCACCAAAACTTATTGACCAAACCAAAAAACCACCCTTCCAACCAGCTTATAGTGTGTTGGACTTAGGAAACCAATGTGTTTCCTAACCCCTGAGCCCACACTTCGATAATCCAAATAGTAGCTTCTCTTAGTTCTAGATCAATTTCCCCTTCCTTTTAGTTTCCCACCTCCTCAAATCCCCGAGTTAACGCCCTCCTCGGCCTAACTCCCTTCTCATAAAAAAACTTCGTCTTATTCTCCCCCAAAAGAAATAAAAAAACCCCCTTCTCCTCCGTCATACCTTTCCTTAATACCCATTTTCCCCCTCCTTCCTTCATTCTTACTCCACCTCCCTCCATCTAATTTCTCGGGACCCAAAATCATTGATTCTATCCCATTAATAAAAAATAAAAATAATAATTAAAATATAGTTCTTATATTTGGTTTATCTCGAGTTTCACAATAATATTAATACAAATTTAAGTTGATCTTATTTATTTGATTGAAAACATTTAATTATTATAGGGAGGATCACCTAATGGTTTTTAAGAGATCGATTTAGTCCATGCTTGTTCCAGTCATAGTTTTTGAATTAATTATTTTAGAATAAAATAATATATTTTGGGTGACTTTTCAAGATTTTGGATAATATATGTCTTAACTATTTACCAACCCAATCCGATTCGATGATAATTCCTTAATTTGTAATTGAAGTCTAATAATTTTATCAATTGAAAAAATGATATTAAATTACATTAGTCACATTTCCTTTGGTTAAACCACTAATAATAATAATGTATATATATGTATATTACCAAACATGTAAAACAATTTAGACAGTCAAATACCTTATTTAATTAAAATCAATGGATCTTAGGTGTACATCCCACAATGGTTATAATATTATTAAAATAATAATATTAATACTACTACTACTACTAATAATAATAAATAATAATTAATAGTAATATTAATAATTATTACTATTAATGGTGAATAATAATATCAACACATATTTATTTAGTCGATAAGTAACTCGATATAAACATAGCATATTGTATTAAAACAAGGTACCCTTAATGGGTTAATTAATCATGCTTAAAAATTAGATAAAATAATTCTCTAGTGTTAATGTTCTATCTATGACACCTCACATTGATGACACTTTCATTTGACGATACTTACCTTAATTGTTTATTACATAGTTTACATATAATGACTAATTCACTTATTTTACACATTAACAACTTAACCATTCATTGTCTAAGTTGATTAATACATCATTAACTAATTTATCTATGGAATTTATACCATTATTTAAGTGTGACAAGTATGTTATACATTGATACTATCTTACATGTACAATGTGTGCATGTGTGGCCAACGTATGCACAAGTCGGATATGTACT
>LPNX011021155.1:156174-211087 GCA_001517045.1 Pseudotsuga menziesii | reverse complement strand
CATTCCATGAATACCATAGATTCTCAAAGTCTCTAACTGAAAAACCCTTAAGTCCTTCGAATACCCAGCTTGTCTGACTCTCTGCATTCCATGAATAGTCATTCCCTAATTCTATGGTCCTATTGGCTTCTCATCGAATCAATACTATGCTAGACTCTTCATGTTCCACTGTTTCCAGTTCAAAGGGCCCTGGGCTCAGCTCTGAATATGGAGACTTCCTCTGCTCTGGGGTTTTACCTTTCACAATGGAGTTCCATTCTCCCTTACTCCAAATCACTTCATTCTAGACGCTGCTCTGCAATGCCATGCCACGCCACTTCAGCATGTTTTCGACTTGCTCCACATCTTTCTCCAGTGCCACATTGCTTCTGGTCTGGCCAGAGCTTAAGCCATCTATACTGTTCATCTCCTTCTGCAGTTTTGGTCATCAATTGCTTGAATGTGTTTTAAATTTTTAAATCAGAAGTTTATTTTCTTATTCTCCCACCGTTGCGGAAAGATAATCAGCTTCACTCTTGATATTCTTCTCCGATGCATTTGCCTTAGTCAACTGATTTTTTGGATTCACATCGGAATGTTTTGTTCTTTCATTCTCTGCCTTTGCGGGCGACAGACCATGAAGTCTCCCGATCATCGCTTTGATTTTTCAACCCCGCATTGTGGCTGTTGCTGATCCTTGAGTTGTGGGCTTCCGCCGTTGTGGATGAAAAATTCACTATCCTTCCGCCATTGCGGATGAAAAAATCACTATCCTTCTGGCCGTTTAGTCATTTATCCTCCGATGAAGAGTTTTCCCATTGTCACCGATCCTTGAGTTGTGGGCTTCCGCCCTTGCGGATGAAAAAATTCACTATCCTTCCGTCATTGTAGCTCCTGATTTCGCTATCATGCTGACGATAATATACTGTAATAATATCCGCTATCATGCTGACGATAATATCCTGATTCCGCTATTCCGCTACTCTGCTATCATGCCGACTATGCTATTCCTGTATAATATACCTGTGTTGCAAATTTTGACAGAATGACAACATCTTGGCCAACAAACTCCCCCTTTGACATGATGGCAAACTTTGAAAGCTTTCTCCCCCTTTTGACATTCATGGCAAAGACTAGAAATAATGCTCCCCCTGTGAGCATGACTCCCCCTGTCACTGTTTTAATCTGTAATGTGAATGAGAATATATTCATAGTGGACAAACCCCCAGCTGAGCTCGAAACATTTCAAACTGAGATTTGGGAAGGGGCTTAGTGAAAATATCAGCAAGCTGATCTTTTGTTCCAACATATTCAAGCTTAATCACCTTGGACAGTACCTGCTCTCTCAGAAAATGATAGTTTATAGGTATGTGTTTAGTCTTTGAATGCATCACTGGGTTCCTTGAAATACTTATTGCACTTGTATTATCACAAAAAATGGGAATGGGATCATCATACTGTATGTGCATATCCTTCAACATCTACTTCATCCAAAGGATCTGAGTACAACATCCTGTTGCTGCTATATACTCGGCTTCAGCTGTAGATAATGAAATAGATGATTGTTTCTTACTGGACCAGCTTACCAAACAACCTCCAAGAAAGAAGGCAACACCACTGGTACTTTTCTTGTCATCAATACATCCAGCCCAGTCAGCATCTGTAAATGCATATAAGTCAAGAGAGTTACCTGTTGGATACCATAAACCATGATTTGCTATTCCTTTTAAGTATCTAAAAATCCTCTTTACAGCCAACAAGTGACCATTCTTAGGTGAAGCCTGAAATATTCCAACCTGACAAACAGCATGCATAATGTCTGGTCTAGTTGCTGTAGCATAGAGTAGACTGCCAATCATGGATCTGTACATAGTTTGGTATACATCTCTAGAGTCATCATCTTTACTGAGTTTACATCCAGTGACCATAGGTGTACCAACTGGCTTACAGTCCTCCATTTTGAATTTATTTAACATTTCATTGATGTATTTAGTCTGAGAGATAGAGATACCTCTGTCACATTGATTGATTTTTAGTCCAAGAAAGAACTTCATCTCTCCTAGCATAGACATTTCGAATTCCTACTGCATGCTTTCAGCAAACTTTGTGCTCAGTCTATCATCATTACTCCCAAAAATTATGTCATCAACATAAACTTCTATAATAATCAAGCTGTTATTCTCTTCTTTAATGTACAAGTTACTATCTGTGTGACCTTTCCTGAATCCTTGCTGCATCAAGTAGTTATCTAGTCTGGAGTACCATGCCCTATGTGCTTGCTTTAATCCATATAACGCTTTCCTCAATCTGTAAACAAACTGTGATGCATCATGTACATGAAATCCTTGTAGTTGCTCCATGTAGACTTCCTCTTCTAGATCACCATTCAGAAAAGCTGACTTCACATCCATTTGGTAGACTTTAATTTGTTTGGAGCTAGCATATGCTAAGATCATCCTTATTGCTTCCATTCTAGCAACAGGGGCAAATGTTTCACTGTAATCAATCCCTTCTACCTGTGCATAACCTTTACAGACTAGTCTTGCTTTATTTCTGGTTACTTTTCCTGTATCATCCAGTTTATTCCTAAAAACCCACTTAGCTCCTATTACATTTTTGTTTGCAGGTCTAGGAACTAGTTCCCAGGTATGATTTTTTTCAATTTGATTAAGCTCTTCCTTCATAGCATTTACCCAATGTTCATCTTTGATAGCTTCATTCACATTTTTTGGTTCAGTTAGAGAGAGAAGTGATACCTGCTTTTCAAGGATGGGTTGTTTTCTTTTACTTCTTGTCTCGACACCTGAGTTTATATCCCCAATAATCAATTCTTCAGGGTGATTTTTCTATATTCGACTACTTGAATATTTTGTTGAAATTTTATTTTTTGAAGGACTTAAGTATTGTTCATCATCACATGTATATCTGTCACAGTCATCAGGCTTAACCTATTCTATTTCATCCTTTTCATCATCTGACCTGTGCTTGTCAAATATATCATGAGTCTGAAACTCCTCTTGCTTAGTCTTTGATTTTAAGAATCCAGATTCATCAAATGTTACGTCTATTGCTTCAACTATCTTTCTCAGTATGAAATTATAACATTTATATGCTTTTCTAGAATAGGAGTAGCCAACTAATATTCCATCATCGGTTCTAGAGTCTAATTTTCCCAAATGTGGATCTATTCGTTTGATATAACACTTACAGCCAAAAATTCTGAAATGCTTAACGCTGGCTGGTCTTCCTTTCCACATTTGATATGGCGTGATAGACTGGTTATTTCTTAGAAGACATCGATTTAGAATGTGAACTGCTATGTGAATAGCTTGAGGCCAAAGCACATTACTCAACTTTGCTTCATGGAGCATGGTTCTAGCCATCTCTACTACTGTTCTGTTTTTCCTTTCTACTACCCCATTCTACTGAGGTGTTTCAGTCATAGAGAAGTGTCTCTTTATCCTGTTCACATCAAAAAATTTGTTAAATTCATTTGACACGTACTCTCCTCCATTATCAGATCTCAAGCACTTTATTTTCTTGTCACATTCATTTTCAACAAATTCTTTAAACATTTGAAAACAGTCAAAAGCTTTAGATTTATTTTTCAATAAGTAAATCCAAGTCATCCCAGTGTAATCATCCAAAAATAATAAGAAATAATTTTCTCCTTTCATCCCTTTTGTTCTCATGGGCCCACAAATATCAGTATGCACTATCTCAAGCGGTTTAGTTGTGGAGTATTCTTTTGTTTTAAATCTGACTCTTGTTTGTTTCCCATGTTGGCATTGCTTGCACACTGAACCTGAGATATTCTTTAAAGATGGTAAATCTCTTATAGCTTCATTCTTACTCACATTGATCAGGTTATCAAAATTGATGTGACCTAGTCTCTTGTGCCACAACCAGCTTTCATTCTCATTACTAAGATAGCATTCATCCTTTTTCTCATCTAGAATATAGACATTGCTTGAACTTCTTGTGGTTGTACCTATTAGTTTATCTGTTTTCACATCTCTGATTTGAAATCCATTTGAATCAAATATACTGTAGCGTCCCTTATCACATGTTTTACTAACACTCAGCAAGTTGTGTTCCATGTCTTCTATCAACAGGACATTTTCAGCCAAGTTTTTCTCACTATTTAAACATACAGTCCCTCTTCCAATTATTCTAGCTGTCTGATCATTCCCAAATGTGACAGACCCCTCTTTTCCTTTGTCTAGTTTGATAAAAAAATGTTTACTTCCTATCATATGTTTGGAGCATCCACTGTCTATTATCCATTTGACTTTATTTTCATCTTGCAGGGCTACGTTACATTTTTCAGCCTTCAGATTTTCAGTCTTCCTTTTCTAGATTTGAGTTTGTTGATAAGTATAGATAGTTTTGCTAACTTTCTGAAAGTTGGTAGGGAAATTTCTTGAAATATGGCCAAAATTTTGACACTTATAACATTCTGTTTCATGGTTTAAAATATCAAATCTGTTATGAGTATTACTATTTCTGTTTTGACTTGTCACATCCAATCTTTTTCCATATCCATGTCTAGACTTCTCATAACCATTATGTTCATATATTTTTCTTGAAGATTTAGTACAAAACACAACCTTGTGTCCATAATTGTAAAAAAAAAAACAATAGCCATTAAACTTATTCTGATACCTGTCATGTGTCCTTCTCTGAACAATTGGTCTTGATTTTTCTTCCTGTTTCTCAACCACTGAATTCTTATCAGCTCCTTTCTCATTCTTCTTTTTTGTACCTGTTTATTTCACACTTGAACTAGAACAATCATTGATCACTGCTGCCTTATAACCAAGTCCATATTTATCATTTACAGATCTCTGACTTTCTATTATCTGACTTAGAATTGATGAATTGTGATTCATATTGCTTTCCTGTACCTTCTTCCTTATAAATAAGACAACTTCTAATTTCAGGTTTTCAATCTCTTTATCCTTTACAATAATTAATTTGTTTAGAGATTCTTCAGTGATTCTAGCTTCTTCCAGTTTTAGTTTTAATTCAATTACCATTTCTTCAGTGCTTTCAAATGAATCATTTGATTTTTTCAACTCATCCTCAAGTTCTTTAACATTTCTCTTAAGATGTCTACATTCTTTTCTTTCTCTTCTTAAATCACATAGATCACTTACCAATTCTGCTTCCAAATCCACTTCACCGTATTCTTCCTCTTCAGACTAGTCTTTTTGATTTTCCAAAGCCATAAAGAAATTCTCATCTAATTGATCATCACTTTCATCGGAATCAGATATATCACTTTCTTATTTAGTAAATAAACTCTTCTTCTTGAAAGTACATCTATTGAAATACTTCTTGTATTTATTTTTGTATTGCTTTGGCTTTTTACTGCTTTCTTCCTCATTGTCAGAGTTCTTACTATATGGAGATTTGGAAGTAAAGTGGACTATTCTACCACATCCAAAACATTTCAAAGGAAGCTTACCTTTGTACTTACCTGTACCCTTTCTTAAGCTCTTGACAAAATTTGCTTCTTCTTCATCTTCTTCTGATTTTTCAGAATGGTTCGCTTCTTCTTCTTTCTTCTTCTTCTCCTTCTTTGCTGCTTCTTTCCTGGAAGAAGTCTCACCAGAAATTCTCATTTCATATGTAGTCAGTATTCCATTAAGTGTATCCATATCTAAGGTATCTAAATCTTCTCTTTCTTCTAATGTAGAAACCTTAGGATTAAATCTAGCAGGAAGAGATCTAAGAACCTTTTGTAGAATAGCTTCATCTTCAATCTTTTGTCCTGGCCCTCTCATGGTATTGGCAACTTCATCTATTCGAAGGAAATAAGTGGCTATATCTTCAGATTCTTCCATTTTCAAACTTTCAAATTGAGATCTATATGTTTGTAATTTGGCATTTTTAACTTTAACATCCCCTTCATAGACTGTTTTCAGTTTGTCCCAAATTTCTTTCGCTGAGGAACAGTTCATTACTTTAACAAATTCTGAAGCTACTAGGCCTCCTAGAATACCATACATAGCCTTTGAATTACTCTCATAGAGTCTTCTACTTATAGGATCTATTGGGATAGTTTCTGGAACATTATATGTATTTAAACAAGCTTTCCATACATCAACTCCTTGAGACTATAGAAACCGTTTCATTCTTATATTTCAAAAGGCATAATTATGTCCATCAAATAGAGGCATTTCGTGTTTGGTAAATTCTGATTTCTTGTCCATTGTTTAGGATCTAGATTCCAGTGGTTAAAATGATTTGAAGCAACCAAGCTCTGATACCAAATGTTGGACGAATTAAAGTAACTGAGAGGAGGGGGGGGGTGAATTAGTTACATACCAAAATGCATCTTTTTAAAGGATGTTTCAGATTTATTATGGACATATGTTTAAACCATTCAACATATAGCAACAAATTAAATAACAATCAACATTCAATCACATCAATGAACACAAGACACAATGTTTTCACGAGGAAACAATAAAAAACTCTTCTTCTTAAGAATGAAAGGTAAGCTCCAACTCCTCTTTACATTCTTTTATTTTTCCTGAGCCTCAACCCAGATGAGGCTGCTACCTCTGGAAGCTCCAACTTCCAATTATACAAGCACCAACTTGTTTCTATTTTCTGGCAACAACTAGAGGGATGCTACAACACCCCAGAGAACTTTGTTCTCCCTTGATCCACCCTACCACCCTAATTTTTCTTTGAATTACAGAATGAATCAAACCCTTAAAACCCCTCACTGTCTATGATTTGGCTTTATAAATCAGCATTTACATTATGATTCTGAATTAGACAGTATTACAGATATTCATAATAGATGTGATAATTCTATCTCTGTACATTTTTCTCTGTTTATCATCAAGACTAAGCACATACAGAACTCACCGAGACTGTCACTGTATCATTCATATATTATTTCTCATCTGGACCCGTTCATCATCTTCTCTTTTCTTTTTCTGCACCTATCTTCTGTTATTCTCCTCTGTTCTTCATACTCTGCAACTGTTAATCTCTATTCATCATCATATCTAGCTCTTCAATCCTTTTCTGCAATGTGCTTAATCTCTCATATTCGAAATTACCTTACTGAACAACTCACCCATTTAGTCTGCTTGCTACAATATATATATATATTTCAGTCGATTCTCATTCTCTCCGTTCATTATATAAACGGTTACGGACTCTTCATGTACCATCTAATTGCAAATGAGAAACAATTAATAGATTTCTAACTGTCAAGACTCTCAAAGTCTCGAATGCTGATCTGTACAAAAACGATTCACATTCCATGAATACCATAGATTCTCAAAGTCTCTAACTGAAAAACCCTTAAGTCCTTTGAATACCCAGCTTGTCTGACTCTCTGCATTCCGCGAATAGTCATTCCCTAATTCTCTGGTCCTATTAGCCTCTCATCGAATCAATACTGTGCTAAACTCTTCATGTTCCATTGTTTCCAATTCAAAGGGCCCTGGGCTCGGCTCTGAGTATGGAGACTTCCTCTGCTCTGGGGTTTTACCTTTCACAATGGAGTTCCATTCTCCCTTACTCCAAATCACTTCATTCTAGATGTTGCTCTGCAATGCCATGCCACGCCACTTCAACATGTTTTCGACTTCCTCCACATCTTTCTCCAGTGCCACATTCCTTCTGGTCTGGCCAGAGCTTAATCCATATGTACTGTTCATCTCCTTCTACGGTTTTGGTCATCAATTGATTGAATGTGTTTTAAAAGTTTAAATCAGAAGTTTATTTGCTTATTCTCCCACCGTTGTGGAAAGATAATCAGCTTCAGTCTTGATATTCTTCTCTGATGCATTTGCCTTAGTCGGCTGATTGTTTGGTTTTGCATCAGAACGTTTTGTTCTTTCATTCTCAGCCGTTGCGGGCAGCAGACCATGAAGTCTCCCGATCATCGCTTTGATTTTTCAACCCTGCATTATGGTTGTCATCGATCCTTGTGTTGTGGGATTCCGCCATTGCGGATGAAAAAGTCACTATCCTTCCACCATTGCGGATGAAAAAATCACTATCCTTCTGACCGTTTAGTCGTTTATCCTCCGATGAAGAGTTTTCCCATTGTCGTTGATCCTTGAGTTGTGGGCTTCCGTCGTTGCGGATGAAAAAAGTCACTATCCTTCCACCGTTGCGGCTCCTGATTTCGCTTTCATGCCGACGATAATATACTGTAATAATATTCGCTATCATGCCGACGATAATATCTTGATTCCGCTATTCTGCTATCATGCCGACGATGCTATTCCTGTATAATATACCTGTGTTGCAAAGTTTGACAGAATGGAAACATCTTGGCCAACACAAAGTTCCCATTTTGTGTCAAGCTCATTAAAAAATGAAACAACATCTGACCATCATGTCAGTTTTCCTTGAGCAAAGTTCCCATTTTGTGTCAAGCTCGTTAAAAAATGAAACAAGACCTAACCATCATGTCAGTTTTCCCTGAGCAAAGTTCCCATTCTATGTCAAGCTCATTAAAAATGAAACAACACCTGACCATCATGTTAGTTTTCCCTGAGCAAAGTTCCCATTCTATGTCAAGCTCGTTAAAAAATGAAGCAACACCTGACCATCATGTCAGTTTTCCCTGAGCAAAGTTCCCATTCTGTGTCAAGCTCGTTAAAAAATGAAATAGCACCCGATCATCATGTCAAATTCTGACCATCATGTCAGTTATTCATGAGCAAAGTTCCCATTATATGTCAATCTCGTTAAAAAATGAAATGGATTTACTTAAGCATAGTTACCTTGTGTTTCAAGCTTGCGTAAAAATGAAACAGATCCCCTTCCCTTGAGTCGAGTCTTCACTTTAGTGTTAGAACTTGAAACTTCTTTTCACCTTCCTAATTATTGTTCTTCCTACCACCCTGGTGAACATTTTCACATTAGTAACCAGGTTTTTTAGGTTGAGTATGGAAGAAGAATCGTCAAAGGAAACGAAGCTTGGGGGCATGTCGAGCCATTAGCAACCATGCTAGGGGTAAGCTTCGTTAGAAATCATGCTGGGGGAAATATTCCAACCTCTGTATATCATGTTAATGGGATTTTTCAATCATAGTTTACCTATTGGTTTCAATCTTACATAAAAATGAAACCAATCCCTGAGCATTCTTTCAACTAATCTTTGAGCTCATTAAAAACAATAAGATGTTGCTGAGCTTACTTTTCATTTTTCGTGCTCTAGTTAAAACATGAAAAATGGTTTGAGCTTATTTTAGTACTTTTTCATGCTCTAGATTCAAACATGAAAAAGTCTAATGGAGTCTTCTTTTCACCTCCTTTTCAGGCTCCTTAAACACGAAAAGATCGTCGAGTCCATTTCCGAATCTTTCTAGGCTCGTAAAAAGTGACATTGTGTAAAGAAACCTCATGGATTTCTCTTTAAACTCTTTTTGGGCTCCCTAAATATGAAAAATATTGTCGAGCGATCTTGTCTTCTTCACGCTCGTTAAAGTATTTGAAGAGTCGTTCGTTCGACGGTTGGTTGTCTCTTTTTTGGTTCGGATAGGATTATTTACAAAAAAAGGAACACTCCAGTCAATCATGACTGGAAGAGTTCTCTAAGGTATGATTTTACACTTTTTCGGGCATTAGAGACTAAATCATATGAAAAAGGACCCCTTTGGAGTCTTCTTCTGTATTCATTTAGACTCTCTAAACATGAACGATACCGAGTTTGCTTTCATTGGACTCGTGTTGAGGCTTGGAAAATCGTAGGTAACAACAGTTAGGGATTCTCCCCAGTAAACGTTCCCAGCTATCCTGTTACTATTTGGTATGGGGAATCCATCCAGTTTACGGTCCGACTACCATAGGTCAAGTAACAAAAATAAAGGGTTTTACCAGTTACGGCACGGTCCACCGTGTATGCTTTTAGTTTTTGTATTTAAGTATGAGATGCAAGTGCCTATCTAAAAATGTAGATTGATAGAGAATATGAGGAGCGGTCACAATGTGATGCGCAGGTTCTTACCTCTCGTCTTAACTCTCTCGCATCTAAACCACACACAGCAAGAAAAAACTTAAACTAACTATCTAACCTATCCCTAGGGAGCAATATTATTATTCATCAATGAGTAATGTATTTTGTGCATGCATTAAGAAAATCACAGATAGTTGTTACTTATTTCAAAACACATGAACATTTATAGATATATGAACAACTAGATAGCTAATTGTTTATGATCAACATTCATTACTCATAGTGGAAATTTCATACAATAAACTAGAGCGCATTCATAACAAGAACATAGGTTCAAAGAGTTAGAATGATCTCACAGTTAATAGATAATAGCTGAAAATGAAATAGTTCACATTCAACAAATCCATAGCATAGCATTTGAAACCTTCCACAAAGCAAACTTGTAAGTTTTCTCCAACAGGAAACTTGTAATTTCTTTATGCAAAAGGAAATAGTTCTTCTTACATCATACTCTCACAAATCTATCTGGGAAAAAGTCCTTTTTTCTATCTAACTCTCCTATACTTATACTACAAGCAAAAATCTTGGGATGCCCCTCAGTGACCTTTGGGATTCCCCCCAATCGTTCATTCTCACAATTTTGTCTTTTAGTGAATGCTCATGATTTATGTAATACGTTACATTTCAGATTAAGGTTTAAGAGCACTTTATAAAAGGGACCAGCTTGGTAACTGATGAACTTTTCCAAAACCCATGCCTCTATTTCTATTGATTCTGCTCAGTAATCCATTGGTATTTTGAGATCCTGTTGATCTTAGACCTCCACTTTCTCCTTCCTTTTCTATCTCTGCTTCTTTATGCTCCAACTTCGTCTTTCTTTGCTACCTCCCTTCTGCTTTGTCTTTTAGATATATCTTCCTTGCAGCAGTCGCCCTGTCATGAAGATAGCATATTTTAGACCATTTAGTGTTTAACAATGTGACACAAACTGTATCAATACATACATTCTGTAAAATAAACTACAACAATATTAATGCATGAAAAGATAAGGAAAAGAAAATCCTGCAAGCTAGGTTTGAAAATCCTGTAAGCCCGCTATCCAACTAAAATCACAATCCGAATAGAACAGACTCTTTATCTCAATCCAAGCCGCATCTGGACTAACTCGAAACCCTCTGATGAAAGCATGGACCGAACAATGTAACCGCTACTCCTCAAAACACCAAATCCCAAACTGTGCTCTTGCTCTCAAAAAACCCTGACTCTAATAGCACCCATGGGAAAACTCCTCCATTCCATAACATAGAGTAAAAGCACACCAAAAAGAATCAGCGGGAAAAACCTACGGGCAATCGGAAATAAGAAATGCTAAGCATCGGGTTGACAAACTCCTCATCGGTGAACGAAAACTCTATATGTCGAATGATTAGTTTAGTAAGCCACCACAACGGCAGAGACCATATAGACTAAGGGTTCCGGGGAAAAATAAAACGTCGAAAAAATAAAGCATTAAAAATTGCCTTCCATGCATTGGAGGTCGTAATAACTAAGGACAATGCAGACAAATAGCTCATTACGCAGCCTCCACAGTGAGAAACAGACGGACTAAAAGTTCCGCAGTCAACATAAAACATCGGTGGTCGGCAACGAGGAACTAGCTAGGAAAGCATCGATAGATAAACCAACTAAACATCAGAAAGATAGCGTACTACACAGCCGCAACAACAAGAAACAATCAGCCTACGGCTTCCACATTCAACAGAAAATGTCAACGATTGAAAACTTTAATAACTACGGATCAATGAGTTTAACACTAAGCATCTCCACAGTATCGGTGAGATAAAAAACAAAGCCTTCGAAATGACGACGTTGTTCGAGACTAGAATTCTGACACTTAGCCAAAACATTTCGATAGCAAAAATAAAGCACCACAAAGTAAAAAGTTGGTCAATAAAACCAAGGCACTGACAAAAAAATAGAAATTACCATCGGGACGTTCATTACTTAGCTTCCACAAAGTCGGCTGCGTAGAGAACTATGGCCCCGATTCACTATTCAATTGAACTCTGAAAAACCAAATAAAAAAAAAGGTTAAGTTCCAAAATAATTTCAGCTGGGAAGTGATAAAAATAGTTTTCTTCACCTCCAAAATAGCGGCAGCACAAAGAACTAAAACCCTGACTCAATCTTCAACAAACCTCCGACAGCGATAAAACCAAACCATTCGAAAAAAATGTTAAGTTCCAAAGTCAAAAGCATTGGCAGTTTTAGATCATTCTACTTCTGAAATGAATGAAAACAGTTGACCTGACTTCAACTTCAACAATCCAAATTTGTAGCAGAGGGAAAAAAAAAACAGAGTTCAGAAATCCAAACAATCCCATGCAAAATGAAATTAAAAGGAGGGTCCAAACTTTAAAAAATTTGGGAAAAAGTTGCAGTTGCAACAACTCATTAAATTAAACATTGAGAGACCCGTTTTGGGAACGAACCCCTCCTCTCTTAAGTTCATAAAACATATGAGTCTGGAATTGTATTCCGACAAGCTATATCGAGTGTTTGTTACCCTCTTTGAACTCGTAAAACCAAAAATAGGCACTCATTGACCATGATGGGGGAAATGGGAAGGGAATCATTTTGTAAATAATGGCAGTTGTTTGTCGTTACCTTTGAACATGGCACTTGTCTGCATATCATGTCAGTAAATTGGGTATTCAGCTGATCTCCACGATGATCCACTTTCATGAGTCATGTCACTCCTTTGAGTCTTTCATAAGAATGCATTGTCCACTGTCGCATTGTGTATCCATCCTGTTCAGTCATGTTGCCAAGTATTTTTGTTGTGCCGCCCGATGTTCAAAGGGAATTTGAAGAAGTTTTACCTCTGTAGTCAACATAGTCTTTCTGTCAATATTTTTGAGTCAGTCTTGTGTTTACTACATTCACATCATTCCAAAACTATGTTCTAAGTTTTGTGTCGTCGATGTGGGACTCATCATGGCCCTCCTTCGATGAGATTTTTCCCATCGACATCAGCTCATCATCCGGGAAATAGTCTTAGAAACAATATTTAGTACCTTGAGATCTATATGTCTTAATGATAGATTCTCTCACTCTCAACATAGGTTCACATCATTGACCTTTGATCGATAGAATTGACTGGGTGTTCGATGTCAGGACATCTATTCACACTCAATATATTGTACTAGAGTACCTTGGGAATCATTGACATCAATGGTGATCTCCCTCGGACTTGTTAATAGTTCACATCATCGACCGGCAATCAAGTGGTTTCTACCATGTTCGACTTCAAATCATTGTAATCGCATGGATAGAATCATACCTTGTGGAAGATGAGATGAAGACCCTGGGTATTTGTTTAAAGCACTCATTGCTTTTCCCCAGGTTGTGATGGAGTTTTGTATATCTAGCATGGATCCACATTTGTATGGTCATGGCTATGCTCAAATTTTTGTCTGTATGACATAGATCTACATTATATGTCTAGTAGCTATGTCCAAGTTTGAGTCCTATATCACATGGATCTACACTGTATTCTAGTAGCCATGCTGGTTTATTCCTCTCATGGATCTGCCTTGTATTGGTCTGCAGCCATGAGTTTGGTTACTTGTGTCTATGAGTCAACATACTAATGTACTACAGATTCCTACTTGCCAACATGCTCCGATTGAGCTGACATTTTCACCTCGTAGCGATGACTTGTTCTCTCAAAGCTCTCATTTATCGTATCCCTCTAAGACTCATTCTTTGGGGGGCATCCTATTATACCAAATCCTGTCACCATCATGTGATAAGACTCTTAACATAACCGCTTGCCCTAAATCCTAGCACTTGGAGTGGAAACTCATACCATTTTGTCAATCTTTCACAAAAATGCTGAGCACCACACCTTCCCCTTTGTCCAAGAGCGGTGCCTTGCTCGCACCTCCTATCCCTTGTTATCCACAAGCAGTGCCACCGCTTATGTCCCTTAGTCCATAAGCGTTTCTTACTAGAACCGCTGTCATTGAAGGAGAAACGTGGTACCCTAGGTAAAAAGGGAAAAAGAGAAGTTTCTCGAGGCTTCTAGATGATGAGCCTCATGTCCTCCCTTATCCCTATCATTGTGGGTCGGTTGAGCTCAAGATCCCTCATTCTAGGATCTTAAAGGCCACCTCATCCACTAATATCTCAAGCATCCCTATCCATTGAGCCTTATAAATACAAGCTCATATCCATGGTTGAAGGGGAGAACTCTTAAGGTATTGTTATTCTGTTGGATTGATTACTTAGCCCAAGCCATTGGAGAGCATAGAGAGCTAGATTCAGAGCTTATGGGGATGAGAGTGCTTGGTTTCATGGAGATGCATGTCAACACTAAGGCTTGTTTGTAAACTTCTCCATTTTTATCTTAATGCAAGTTGATTTTCGTCCCACATTATTGTTGTTGTTTGATTTCACATGTATGTTGTTATATTCCTTAGTCACTAACATGGATCGGTAGATTATATTCTGGCAGCTTTGACGTGTTTGCATGTTTAAGCTGATTGCAAGTACACAGGGTTACTATTGAAGCATTACATTCCAGGTATCTACAATGTCCAAGGAGGGTCTTCAACCTCTGTCTTTCATTTGAACCATTTAGACCAGTGGAACACCTTACTGTCCGTAGAAGGTGAAATATTCCAGCTAACAATCCTTCCTCCTACACCACAAATAGTCAGTTGTATATGGATGGTGGAATTCATGAATTGATGAAGGAACCTCATGTGAGGGTTGAACATGAGGGGAATTCATATTTGTAGGTTCTTAATGAGAGGATTGGAACATAGGATTTTGTCTAGGAACTTATTTTGCATTATGAGGATCATAAGCCACCTATGTCACAAAGATGATTATCCATGGAGGAGGTGGTTGAGAACATGCCTTATGGACCATCTAGTAGGAGAGAATATGAATCCATGGATTGGGTGGATAGTTATATGATAGATATGGATTAACACTAGTATATATGTTCAACTTACACTAGTAGTGTATTGGATATATAAGCACATAGTAGGACACGAGAGTTTGATCAGATTCATTTGGATGGGATAGGTGATAATGGTGTGAGACATGGAACTAATGTTCATATTGCACAATAGGAGCTTCATATTATGTTGGATAGGTTCATAGAGGTTTCAATTAGCGCAAGGATTGGTAGAATTTACATTTAGTGGTGTGATCCTGGAATTCCTCAGAGTGATATATTGTTCCAGATGATAGTGATGATTGGAGGGGTGTAGCATTGACAGTGAGATCTGAGAATCGCTTGGTTCAATAGTTTAGTAGATGGAATAGGAGAGATAGCTAGCCATTACTTTTAGGAGTCTATCCTAGTGGAGCAGTGGATTAGTTTCCTCAGTGGGATACTTTATGAGGGATGGATACATTGTTTTATTTCTTTGTGGTTTGGGAGACTTTAGGAGGCTACTTGTTTTGATACTATTTATTGTAGTGGGGGATGCAGTAGGAATTCCACATTTCTTAGGTTCACTTGGGACCTAGAGATCATTCTTGGACCCAGTTGTTTCAGTTGGATTAATTATAGAGTAGTATGGGGTATGGAGCTATCTCTTGAAAGTATTCTTAGATTTCATGAGAATCCCATAATCATGACCAGTGATTAAGGTATATTTCCTTTTCCAATATGTAGGATCGAGTATGGAAACACTATTGTAGAACTTACTAGGATGCCTATGCAGACCACTATCCATGGTTGTAGGTTCAACCTTTACATATCTTTCAGCATGGAGATCCAAGAGAGGAGGATCTAGACATAATCTGACAATTGGATGGTTATGATTAGAGTGGCATAGTGGCAGCATGGTGGTACCTTCTTGATATTAGCTTGGGAATTTGGAATTCCAATGCTAAACAATTCAATAGGAGACCCAGAGGTGAGATTCAAATTTGGATTTGATATGATTAGATTCCTAGTAGACAAATTATTTGAGGAGATGATCAAGTTGTTGCAGTATCATAAGGTTTCCTATGTAATTACCTTGTAGAACCATAGATTAAGAAGGTGATACCTCGCTTATTTATGATTGGTTTGGAACCATGATATCATTTGTATCCCTACTGTGATTTAGTTTGTGAATAATAGAGTTGGTGACATGGTCCACTTGAAGCTACAAAAATATAACTTTATTCATCACTAAGGAAGGAGACAAAAAAGATTGTTTGTGCATAAAGTTGAGGAAGGAAAACATGCACTACTACACCTAGATTTAAATTTCTTGAGGACAACAAATATTGGGAGGGGAGGATTTGTAATGTCCCTAATATTTCACTATGGACCAATCTAATGGAATAGGGAATTCAACGGTGTAAAGTCACTTCAAAAAATTAAAGAATAATTATAAAGTGGTTATTTGGGTCATGATGAACTATGGAAAAACCAAGGTCCAAGGGAAATATTTGATGAAGGCTCATGAGAAGGACACATTAGGGAGATGGTGGGCCCAAGATGACATGTGGAAAAATCCAAAACAAGACAAAAATCTCAATGAGGGCTCATTTGTGGGTGAGAATCCCAATGTTGGTGATAATTACAAGGTGGTGAGAATCCCAATGTTGGCAATAATTCCAAGGAGGAAGTTGAGAATCCCAAGGAAGTGTAAGTCCCACCAAATGAGGTGGAAATATAAATGTAACTCCCCAGTGACTAAAAATAGCTTTTGAGGTCAAATTTGGGAATGAAGGAACATTCCAAGGAGTGAAACTCCGACCAAACATTAATAGAATCTCAAAGTAATTCCCATTTAGGTCCACATTACCAATTGGAGGGAGTTGAGGTGTCATAAGAGATTATTCTCTCCTAAAATTAAATGAAATTATTATTGTTTAGAGAAAAATATAGAATCATATGGAATTAGTCACAAGGAGTCATTCTCTCCTAAAAAACATTTTTATTAATATTTTCAAGAGAGAACTCTAGAAAGAGGGAAACGATGAACGAAGAGTTATAAAAGAAGGGTGAGGGATCTTGTGGGGGATATTTTGGAAAAAATATCAATGAATTGGAGAGATATTGAGGCTTTCAATCTTGGGATATGAACCCATTGAATTTGTCACTATTTTTTATGGTGAAATATTCCACCCTAGTTGATGTGAGAGGAGAGATCATCCATATCTCTTCATTTGAGCTTCATTATAGGTCTTGAGGGAGATCATCCAAATATTTATACTGAGCTTCATTGATTAGATTATGTTGTGATATTTATTGTATATATGAATATTCATATGTGTTCTAGTGTTTTATTGTGTTGGTTTTCTAGTTTTCTTACTGTGTAGGGGGCACTTGCTCTCATACAGTTTTAGTTTTCTATTGTTCTCAATGTTGGAGGGTGCACTTGCTCTCATACAGTTTTAGTTTTCTATTTCTATCAATGTTGGAGGGTTCAATTGTATATGAGTACACCATTTGGGATATGAAAACATATTCTTGTGTGGTTGGAGCATCTCTTTCATTGGAACCGGTGTTGGTGGGACGAGATAAATCTTATGGTTCTAATATTTTGTGCACTTTTGGATTATGAGACCTATTCCATTGTGTCTAAAGTAATGTTTCTACTGGTTAACACTTTTTATTTCACCCAAAAATGTTGCCGAGATGACCAAGGTATGACCATTTTACTAGATGCAGGGTTTCCAACTGTGAATAACACACTAGTGTGTATACATATATATTGAGTTTTGAGCAGTTGTAAGAGCTATCTACTGTTGTATCTTTGTTCTCATTAGTGTAAAATTGTTTCCATACATTATTAATAAATATTCATATTGATTCTGTAAGGTAATACCTTACATGCTTATCATAATAGATAATATAATAATAATAATAATAATAATAATAATAATAATAATAATAATAATAATAATAATGAATTGATGATATCTACAATAATTTCGTGTGGCTTATATATTTATGAAGAGAGACATTTAAACAATGTGTCCTTCTAATGTTGAATTTTACATAAATAACAAATAATTAATACTAACGAATAATAATATACTTTTGGTACATTACAAGACATCCCGCTGTGAAAATATTCATCCATGAATCTTCTATGAGCATGCTGCAACTGGAATTTTTACCATGAATAATGGTGCCACTGTTTAACAGTTCTTGAAATAATTGGCCACATTTCCATTCAAATCTTTTTATGCATATGATTTTGTAGATAAACAAATAACAAATATATGGAGTATTCTTCTAAGCTTCTAACCTGATGGTGTTCTTTTGATCTTCTAATTTGATGTAGATTTCTTATATTTATGCATGCTTTGATATGGTTCTCTTATTTGTAGTATCAACTATTAATAATGTACTTACTTCCTTGTTTGACGAGCTTGACTTTAGTTGTTCCCAGGGAAAACTTTGATGTTGAGATTCTAGAACATCTTGAGTTATGACCACTGATAGAATGTTAATATATTCACTTGTCACAACATATTATGGGTTTATTTCTTCTAGATTATCCTGATTAAGGTCATTCTGGATGATTTTATTTTCATCGTTGCATTATTCTACGACTTCAATTTTTTATAATTGTTGTTAAAAATGACTTCATTTTTAACTGTATTTTGTGTCTTATTATTACAATCTATGCCATCACCATTTTTTTTACAATTGATATTGACATTGTGATTGTCAATATCATCTTAATCATTCGTATCCTTGTCTTTTACCTCTTTTGTTTTATCATCTTTGTTTTCATCCTCCTTAACAAGTCCTTGTTCTGGAGTTTCACTTGACAATTTTATATATTTTTCAATTGGCGTATTAATGTGCCTTACTTCCTGTTGGCCCAATTTTTTGACCTTGGCCAACAAGGAGGTTATGCCCACACAATTATCTTAAAGTAGCGTCCGGTGTGTTTGGAATAGCAAAACCTCGCAGGTTATGGTCCTGCTACTAGCTAAATTTTTCTCTTAAGGAGAAACTAAAATTCAGCAAAATCTATCCTCATGTTATTTCTACCTAAATGAATCCTATAGTTAGTTCCAACTACCTAAATTGTCCTATAATTGCTTTCTTAAGGAAAGACTTTGATTTTTTGGAGAGTTTTTCTAAATATAAAGTCTGTTAAAACTATGCTAAAAATTACACAAATTGATTTAACAACTGTTAAATGTAACTATACTAAGATAATAAACACCTAAACTATCTTAACTATCATATCTCAGCTGAGAGCGATTTTGAATACTATATTAATTATTAATTAATATAAGATGAACAGAAAGATAAATTTTATGATCTAAATAAAAATATTTAAGCCATACTCATCAAACTATTCTGCTATAACATAACTTATCAGAGAAACTAAAAATAAACAATTACTTCAATTTTCTGATGTGTCTAATTAATTAATAACTAATAACCAACATAGATATTTGAATAATAGATAATGTCTAGTATGAAACCACTGCAAAAATACAAATGATATCTAACAGACATAAATGAATATCCTTATATCTTGAATTTGTAGTAAAAATACTAATAAATTCAGTTACAATGGCATATTAATTCAAACACAATATTGGGATGACAAAGTGAAAATTATAAATAAACACAAGCATAACAAAGCATACTATATTAATTATTAAAATAGAAGATCATATACTGAAATATAGAGTGTATCCAAAACAATACCAGTCATGATATCAACCTGGAGATTTCCAGTTACATCCCATATCCAAAGATCAAACTTCAGTAAGGAAATAAAACCAGCATCAAAATATATCTCAAGTATGTCTCTCTTCAGTCACTCCCTCCTCTGTTCATCAAAATTCCCGACTTATATAATACTATCAGTTTTTTCGATTCAGTTTTCCCATAAATGCTACATGCAACATTATAGGATTCCTATAACTATTCAAAGAGAATCAAATCTCCTTTTATCAAACACCTGTCACTAGAGGATAATAATAAAACCGACTAGCCTGGATATTTGCTGGTTCACAGGAACTGACCAATTCATGGCCGCTGTTGAAATTCCAGTCTTCAATGAACAGCCACGTCTTCCAACCAACATATTAAAAACGTCCTGAAACTGTGGAGAAGAACAATGACATATCCTCCCGTGTTTAAACAAACATAGCATCTTATTAAAAATCAATTAAAATAGATATAATGAAATAAACCATAATTTAAATGTGTGCCTGTAAAATCTGCGATTTTACAGGCATGCATAACAAAACTTTTATTACCTGTTTGACAAAGAAGCAACCCATGTACTTTGAAAAATGATAATAACCATCAAGTTCTATTTTGAAGATCGACTACTATTCTGGCTTCGGCTAATTTGGCTTTAAGCTTGACAATCACTAACTTTTGTTTTTCTACTTGTTCAAGCAGATGTTGATTGGTACCTATCATTGAATTTTTCTCCCTTTTGTATTGGTTATTTTTTACATTCACTTCTTTCCACCTGTTAATCCAGTTCAACAATTCCTCCCTAAATGTCCTATTTTCTTCCTCTACCAATGCTGCATTAGATTGACATTGTTTAAGTTCATCTTTTAATTCTATAATTTTGGTCTGGTATGCCCTGTCCAGAACTTGTTGAAGAGTTTCTTCTTCATTTTCGTGACCTGAATTGGCTACCTGAGGAGGAACAGGGTTTTCAATGTTTTGACCAGATTATTGAAGACTGATAAACAATGGTTTAGGATCTGAACTACATGTGTCCATATACGGTGAAGCAACCTCAGCTTTACCCAATTTTGCACTAGTATCCTTTATAAGAGTAGGATAATTTATATGAGTAGTGTCAGGGACCGACGATGGAACTCCATCCTCAATATGGACAATCGAAGGGTGAGCACCCTGTTGATAAGTTATAGAAGCAGGAATTGTAGGTACATTGTTCATGCTTCTAGTAACCCTTCTCGAACGAGCAAATACCAAATTTTTTGATTCAAAGCCTTCACTATCACAACATACTTGTGCTAGTTGGTCTAATTTATGCATAGACTCCTTGCTATGTTTACAAGGATTATTTGGCTCGGTGAGATTTTTACAATCAACAACGTTAATATCTTTGCTTTCGGTTAACCCGTCCTCTGTTTTTGCAGGAGTACTATGACATTTATCAGATGAGGGTGAGTTTAAAGCTGCTTCAGAGAAACAGGGAACTATATTAACAACATCATCATTACTGATACCAGCATTTATGGGTAGATTGGCTTCCTCAAGCCCTTTACCCTCTGATTCAGTCTCAGGAACATTACTGACCTCGGGCTTTACAGTATCCTTTCGTTTCTTACGAGTCTTTGGGGAGGGGTTCGACCAATATTGAGTCGGCCCCAAGTGACATTCAGTTAAAAATTCATCCCACGATTTACCATGCAAAGACAGTTGATGCTATATTATGATTTTGACTAAACCATGGTGAAATAAAATTCTATTAGGGTTATCGAAACTTTGAACCGCATGCGACATTTTTTTCAAACTTTGCCACAGATAAAATGGTAGATTAAGCCTACAGCCCTTTAATGCTAACAGGAGTCTTAGGTGGTAATAGTGCAGGTGAGAAAAACGATCATCATAGGACACATACCTGACCAAAATATTGTAGAAGGCTCACCATTCAGGCTTCAGAAACTTGACAGAAACCCCTATCTTCAGTTTTACATTATCTGATAGTGGCAGCAATAAGGATAGACACTTCTTTTTATTAACCTTAGCACCTTTGAAGCAACGTTCTCCAATTTCTGGGAGCTTTGTAGCCTCTACGATTTTGGCTTCATTAATGATTAACTTAAAACCCCCAATCTGTGCAACACCTTCTTTTAAATTCAAAACAAAAAGTTTGGTCACCTCTGCGTTATGGCCATCAAAACACTTAAAGAACTGCCCCCACCCAACCTTTTCAAATAGCAGGGCAACCTTCTCATCTGCTTCTGTAATCTCTGAACCTAAGATTTCAAAACGATTCAACGGAGCCATAACTTCCTCGACACTATCCTGGTTTCGAAATGGAATGAATGGAGATGTGAAGAGGGAGGGGATAGGTATCCAAGTGCATGACATGATGCGAAAACTTCATAGGCTTCAAATCTGACAGATATGAGGTCTCTGGATTTGGCCATTTTTAGCCGAACCTAGCGATGATGAGTGTTATAGCCAACGTTCTGTTATTATACATGCATTACTAGCCACGACTAGCAGTAAAACTTAACCAATTCGACATATTAGGGATCGTTTGATTGATGGATCGTAAGTCAAGACATTGATTACACACAGTGGTCATGATGAAATCGTACATTGTTACTAAATGAAAGGGTTATCAACATTAAATTCTACTGATTTGATTCATCAATATATTCACAACTGTCAGTTAATCATGAGGTGTTAGCCAAATCTCCATGCCAACGCAGCGATCCAAGTAACAGGCGTTATTAATTCGACATATGGGTGATGTATCCTTGTAAACTCTGTCAATTAATGGTCTCTTCCAAGTTTTCGTGAAAGGTGGTAATGTTTATGGACAGGAAATATAGTATCGAAACCATACAACCTAATGTTTTGTATGACAAATAACTAATGACATTCATTACCATTAGGTATGTAAAATTTCATAAATCTAGTTTTAAAACTTTTCTGAAATCCCATCGATTAATATCCTATATCAAATTTGATAGGATACTAAGTTATAAAACTATAATATATGAAAATTCCCATACGACACCCATTTATTTACTAACTATATATATACAAATTTTTACAAAGTCATGGTAAGATACTACATATGAAATGTGAACATTAGGTTTAATAAGAATTTTAATTTAATAAGTCACCTTTAGTTCTAGGAGTTTAGAACTCATAATACCTCATCCATATCCAGCTTCAAATAAACTCAAAATGTGTTTCATTGATTCCCATTTAGCATACTATCCCTTTAAGTTTTTTAAATCATATATAATCAGATAAATTTAACTTTAATGATAAAATTGATTATATAAAAATTTATGAAACTGACAGCTGCTAATTACCAAAATGTTTTCATCAACTCTTAATATGTCATCTTACTCTTCTCCAATTGAGAGTACCTTCAGAATCAAAGATTCTGAAGGCACTCTTTTATAATTTAAATAGGTAAATTACAAAAGAGAGCTGATTTCCCTTCATCCTAAAGAGAAATGAAGGGGTTGTGGCTGACCGCCAACAAATGGTGACAACCTGGGCGAACCAGTTATCTCTGCTCATACAACTTACAATGCTATAACCAAAATCTTAAAACTTATTAAAAATAATCAAAAATTCTTTATCTAAATAAAAACCATTATTTTGTTCATATTCGTAAGTATAACTCAGAAATATTCCATCTTTTGAAACATAAATTTGATTAGGGATAAACTTAAAAATATCTTGATCAAAACAAAGTACTTCATAGTAATAATAACCTGCACCATCAGCATAGAGCATAGAAATCTCCTTTTCTGAAAACTTTCCAGAATCTGTTCCATAAACATAATAATTTTCTTTTTGTTTGCTTTTCTTTTCTTTAAACAATAATTTTGACTGAAGACTACTATCTGGGTATGGTGTCCCAATGTGATAGTATCATTCACGAGAGCTATTTGAAATAAGCAAGTCAACTTGTGATGAGACCTCTTGTCTTTTAATTTTTAAATCAAAAGCCATCACCCTGGTGATCAGAAATGAATTTATCCCAGACAACATTGATGACCATGATTAGGCCTGCTCGTGATGAGACCTCCTATTCTTCAGTCAAAATTTATGTTTTTCTTTCAATTTCATTTTTTTTAAATTTCATAAAATGAGAGATCATTACCCAGCATGGTAACCAAATGGTAATGTCAGTCATTAATATCACCGAAAAATGAATCAGCTGGCTCATGATGAGACCCCTGATCTTTTGGTTTTTAAACCAAAAGCCATTACTAGTTTCCTAATAATGTCATACTAGTGATATTTGTGATTCTGATCGGACCGGCTTATTACTAAGACATTCCGTCTCTCATTTTAGCATTTTATTGACTGGAACAAATCCTAAATAGTTTTCAGATGGTAAATACTTTTGAATACTGATGATAGAGGTCTGTAAGAGTTTTTCGAAAGTACAAGCTTCGAAGAAGACATTTAATAAGCTATCCCGACTTTTACAAGAAAATAAAAAGGTGAGGAATAATCTGAGAAACACTTACAAATAAAAACAATGATAGGTCTTTTATAGATTTAAGAAACCTTGATCATCCTGAACAAATTTTTAAAAGATTTCAGTCAAATATCATAATTTTTCAGGCTCATGAGCAAACTGAATTTTGAATTTGAAGATTTATTTATTTACATTTATTTCTTCAGCTGCTAACTAAAGATTACTGACTAATTATATACAAAAATTTGACAGTCTGAAATATTTGACTCAACAGAACTAAAACTAAAAAATAATAGAATGATGTTTTAAAGTTATAAAAGTTTTATGAATTTCTCATCATCCTTAATTCTATGGACTATAATTCAGTTTATATACAACAATATAAATTTATTTACAAACAGCAAACATGGTTTATGTATAAAAATATAACTTTATTTACAAACAACAAACAAATTATATACATTTTAAGACATAAAATATTAACAGAAATATTTTTTCAGAATCAGTCCATTCACTGGGAATGTTTCGGACTGACCTTCAAGTGTTTGCAATCGAAAGGTACTTGGACCTATTTTCTCAGAAATAACAAAGGGACCTAACCACAGTTTCTGAAACTTAGTATGATCTCCCTTTTCCTTGTGAACTTTATCCCATTTTAAAACTAAGTCTCCCACCTGAAATTCTCGATTGGAACTAAAGGATTTTTCAAACCAAGATTTCACAATCTGTTGATGTTTTTTAAAGTGTTGTTTTGACTTTTCTCTTTCTTCCTCAAGCTTTAGTAGAGTATTAATTCTCTTTTCCATTGCTGGGTACTCTTCATCTTGAACAGACTGAGCTAATTGTAATGAAGGTAAGAACAAATTTAGTGGTAAAATAGCTTCAGTTCCATATACTAAGAAGAATGGTGAGTTACCTATCGCAGCCTTAGGAGTTACTCTGTCTGCCCAAAGGGCATTGACCAATTCTGTATGCCAATTACAATGGTGAACTGAAATAGTTCTTTTGAGAATTTTCAATAAATTTTTGTTTGTTGATTCAGCTAGACCATTCCCATGGGGATGATAATTAGCTGAATACCTGATTCTTATTTCCTTCTCTAAAGAAAAATGAGTTAACTCAATTGATGAAAAATATGAAGCATTACCAAAGACGAGGGAATCTGGAATACCAAATCTTGTTATGATAAAGAATTCCAAAACTAATATAACCTGATTGGTATTTACAATCCTTAACGGTGTAGCTTCATAATATAACCTGAGTGAAATAATCGGTTGCAGTTATTATATATTTGTGTTGCATAGATGAGGGAGGATTTATTGGCCCTACTATATCAATACCCCATCGCTGAAAGGGTCTTTCAGCCGCAACAGGTTGTAAAGGAAAAGCAGGTTTTTTAACCCTTCCTGCAGCAAGTTGACATTCTTGGCATTTTTAGACAAAAGTATAGGAATCTCGAAACAAGGTGGGCCAATAATAACCAGCCCTAAGAATTTTGTGCGCAGTATTCTCTCCACCAAAATGACCTCTTGCTGGTCCAGAATGCAACTCTTTCATAATTACTTCTGTTTCATCTTTATCTAGACATCGAAGGTATACCCCATCTGAATTTCTCCGAAAGAGGAAATTATCAATTAATAAATAAGGGGTAGATTTCAATCTAAGTGCTCTTTTCCTTTTTGGTTCTAGGTAATCAGGGGTAGTTCCTGTTTCCAAAAGTATTCTTATGTATGTATACCAGGAATCTTGAGGTGGAGGATAAAAATAAATTTCCCTGGTACGTAAAACCTCATCAATGACAGTTTCAACTTTATCATTAGGTAGATGAGCAGCTTCAGTAGCTAATTTACATAATCCTTGTCCTTTAACTATCGTTGAGGGTTTAATTTCTAAGTCATACTCTTGAAGGGCTGTCATCCAAGGTGCCCTTTTCTCACCTAAGTCCTTTTGTACTAACAAGTTTCTAACTGAGGAATAAGGGACAATTACTTTCATTTTAGATTTCAGTAAATTTGGACGAAAATGTTTAACAGCTTTAAAAAAAACAAAGGCTTGTTTATCAACTTCATGGTAATTAATTTCAGCACCTTTGAAATTTGAACTCATGAAAGAGATTGGGACTTCGTTATTTTGCTGATTTAATTGGGTTAAAATTGCTGCATATGAAATATCAGAAGAAAAAGTATACAATATGAAATCTTTATTAAAATCTGGGCTTAGGAGGCTAGGAGCTTCTGAAATGGCTTCTAAAATTTTCTGAAATGATTCTTTTTCAGTTTGTCCCCAATTAAAAACAACATCTTTCTTAATCATTTTCTGCAAAGGACGAATGATTTCGGAGAAACTGGGAATGAATCTCCTAACAAAATTTATTTTTTCGAGAAATGATTGCATTGCTTTCTTGCTAGAAGGATAAGTTATCTTTGAAATGGCTTGGGTTCTTTCAGGATCAATCATGATTCCATGCTTTGAAACCACACAGCCTAATAGAATACCTTCTAAAACATCAAATATTGTTTTTTTAGGATTTAAGGATATTCCAAATTTTTAACATCATTCAAATACCTTTCTGAGATGATTAAGGTGATCAGGTCGATGTTTAGAATATATAATAACATCATCCAAATAGACAATGACTTAATGGTTAATTAAGCCTCTAAAAGCAATATCCATTGCTCTTTGAAAAGTTGCTCCCGCATTGATTAATCCAAAGGGCATCTTGCGGCAGGCATATGTTCCCCATGGAGTTCTAAAAGAAGTTTTCAATTGATCATCTGGGGAAACTAATATTTGGTTGTATCTTGAGAAACCATCAAGAAGTGATAGTATCTCAGCCCCAGACACCTTTTGAAGAATTTGTTCCATGGGAGGAACTGGGTAATTATCCTTTTCAGAAGACTTATTCAGATTTCTAAAATCTACACATAATCTAATATCCCCGTTTTTCTTCCTAACTGGAACTAAGTTTGCCACCCATTGAGTATGCCTGATGGGGAAAATGATCTTGGCAGCTAACAATTTATTGAGTTCCTTTTTAATTGTTGGTTCTAGTGATGGGTGATATTTCCTTAGCTTTTGTTGAAAAGGTTTTGACTCTTGTTTAATTGGAATTATATGTTGCATGACTTGTGTGTTGAAGGTTTTCAGGTCATCATATGTCCAAGCAAAGACATCTTTGAATTCCTTAAACAATTTTATAAATGTTGTTTTTTATGCGGGGTTGCAATCTACTCCTAGGTTTACAGTTTGAGGATTTAAATCTATTCCTAAATTTATGGTCTCATACCTCATTTGAGAGCTATTAGTTTTACAATTAGGGACATTTCTAAATTTATCCTGTAGATCAAAGAACTTTTCTAATCTTAGTACTGAATTAGGGACCGGTTTTACCTGTTCAAAAGATTTTTCAACTGAACAAAAATCATTTATTACCGAAAAATCCTGCAGATTTTCGTCATGAGTGACTTCGTGTATTGCTGAATCCTTAAAGGTATCCTCATTCATCAGAAAATTTAGTACCTGCATATCATTATCAAATACATGCCATTTAAAAATGTTATGTAGTATAGAAGGCCTAAAAATCAACTCAACTGAAAAGAAATTTGGTGAAAGATTTTCTGACGGAATTAACTTTGATGCTACATCTGCCAACAAATCTGCTTCTTGATTTTGACCTCTAGGAACATAATTTATGTTAAATGCATCAAAATGTGAGATAAGGTTCCATACCTCTCTTTGATAACTCTGTAAATGTTCAAATAGGCAGTGAATGGAGTTACGAACCTGTCTGACAATGATCTCAGAGTCACCATATACAATTAACTCTTTGACGCCCAAATCAATTGCTTTTTTCAAACCTTGTATTAAAGCTTCATATTCCACCGTATTGTTTGTACAATTAAATTCCATCCTACAAGCTATACATGTTTTATTTCCCTAAGGGTCCACCCGTAGGAAACCAGCTCCTGCTCCTTCTTTACATTTTGCACCATCAAAATATAAAGTCCAGATAGAACTATGCACAACCACTTTACTTTCTATAATATTCACAATATTTAGATTATCTACATCATTAATGGTTTCAGTGAGTGAAGAGTTAGGAAAAATAGATGTCATATTTCTAATTTCAGATTGCTGTTTATTTTCAGAAAGGGCAGAATTTTCAGCTTTAAAATTTCCAAATCCTAATTCATACATGTAATTCCCCATAATACAATCTGAAAATAAAACAGGTTCACTAGGATCATGCAGTTCTGTGACAGTATGTTTCATATATCTTTCTCTATTTATCTTTATCTGATTTGACTTTCCGTTCTTAGGTAACCATAATGTTGACCAGTCCGTGGCAAAGAATCCATTTAGTTGTTGAGACCAATCCCTACTTAAAAATAGCCCATATGCATCTGGAATATCTGCAACAACAATATCTATAATTTGATAAACCGAAGGGTTACAAGCAATCCTAACTAAGACGTCTTTCATTTCTCCTACAACCTTTACATTTGTCCTGTCTAATTGAGTTATTTGAGAATTAGATGGAACATATTTCCCATTCAATTTTTTGCATATTGATAAAGGTATCACATTGGAGGATGCTTCGGATTCTACCATGCAATTATGAACATTCCTATTGAAAATTTCAAAGGTAAGTAAGAATGGAGGTGTGGTTGATTTAGAATTCTTACTTATAAGCGAAGCTTTATCAGCGATTACTTTTCCTTTTTCAGTTGCTATTGAATCATTATTAGAACTATTTACAACAACATTTTGTTTTGCATTAGGAATAATGGAACTCATGGATGGATTTATAATATGACTACTAGGCATTGGGTAGATTTGAAGAAGGTCATACATACCGATGTTTGCACGTGTCTTCTTTAAATCTTCAATTATATCATATTGTAAATCTAATTTAGGAGCATTTTGAATAGGCTGAGTAATTTTGGTTGATTGAGTCTACTTGCCAGGTTGAGTTTGTTTATTAGGTTGTGAATTATTGTTGTCATTATTTGTAGTAGAACTTGACGAAGCTATGGGGTTGTTTGCAAATGTTGTACTACGAGTATTGTAGGCATGTTGTCATGTAGGCGGACTTTTACTCTCATATTCTTTCACAAGACTGTCCCAGAAATGACCGTTAACTTGTTGAGGTTCCTCTGATTCTTTATCATTTTCTGATTCCTCTTCTTCTTCGTTTTCAGTTATTTTTTAACTAGATGGAGTTTCAGACAAAGATAAAACAACTCGAATTGTATTAAAAATCTCTTCATTTTTTGCTATGTTAGGTGGCATATTTTTATTATTTGCATTCGGGTTTTGCCTAAATTGATTTCTGAAATATCCCCTAGAATAAGAAGCTTTAGAATTAGTTTTCTTTAACCCTACAACTTCATTGGTTAATGTTCGAATAGCATTTTGCAGCTGTTCTATGTCAAATGCTTTGTCTTTTTCTGAATTGAGTTTTTCAGTCTTCCTACGGGGAAAAGTATCAGATTTTCCACTTCTATCTGGTTCATAGGACATAGAATCCTTCTCAACTTTAATGGCTTCCTCAAAAGTTTATACTAATGTTGTTTTCCCAGCTCTCTTAACAAACATCCCAAAATATTTCGGTAAAGCTGAGGTATAATTTTTAATAATTATATCCTCGAGTGGTTGAGAAGTGATTGGAATTTTGTTTTTTAATGTTAAAAACCTTTGATTGAAATCTTTGATTCTTTCTTTAGGCTCCATTTTAATCCTAGATAATTCTAGGGCTAAAAGAGCGGGTGTCTTATCCTCCCCAAATTTATCTAGAAAGGCTTTATTAAACTCACCCCAGTTTGTGATTGATCCCTGAACTAACGAAAAATACCAAGTAGAAGCTCTTCCTTCAAAATTTAGAGGAAACAATTGACAAACTACATCTTCATGCTGAACATTCAGGGTTTGAACAACCAACATGAAATTGTCAACATGCACCTCTGCAGGTTCTTTGTCATCTGGGTTAAACTTAGGAAGAAGTTTATCTGAATGTTTAGGCAAAGGGTGTTGTACACCAGGGACAACTACAGCAGCTGTTCTTAACCAAGGGAGTTGTGGGTTAGGTGGATTAGGTGGAGGTTTGCCTCCTCCTCCTACAGGTACATTTCCTGCCATAGGACTTCTTTCAGAACTTGAGGAACTTCCTAAATTAGATGGTCTTGGACTATCAGGTGGTGATTCAGGAGGAGAAGGTGGCTGATCAAAGCCGCCTCCCATAATTAATCTTCTAGCAGTGTTTGTTTGAGTATTTTGTCTTTGATGACTTTCAATCTGATGATGGGGAGTGCTATCAGCTACTTCCAAATTTTGAGTAACTATGGTCAGTTATGGATTATGTCACTGTTGTCTAGGTAGACCATAATCTATTGGAGATATACCAAGTTGATTAGCATATGCTCTGGTGAGAATATGTCATGATTCTTCTAAAGTTTGAGTGCTTTGTTCAGGAGTAAATGGAGATGTGAGAGGATCACGTTCAAGGATGCTCCTAACAATTTCTGTAAATGGTGATCTACTGACTTCTGGAGGATGTTGGCTGGTTGGAAAAGTTTCATTAGTTTCACCTGCCATTACTCATTAACAGGCCCTCTTTCTAGCGCCATTTGTTGGCCCGATTTTTTGACCTTGGCCAACAAGGAGGTTATGCCCACAAAATCAGCTTAAAGCAGCATCTGGTGTGTTTGGAATAGCAAAACCTCGCAGGTTATGGTCCTGCTACCAGCTAAATTAAGGAGAAACTAAAATTCAACAAAATCTATCCTAATGTTATTTCTACCTAAATGAATCCTATAGTTAGTTTCAACTACGTAAATTGTCCTATAATTGATTTCTTAAGGAAATACTTTGATTTTTTGAAGAGTTTTTCTAAATATAAAGTCTGTTTAAATTATGCTAAAAATTACACAAATTGATTTAACAACTGTTAAATGTAACTATACTAAGATAATAAACACCTAAACTATCTTAACTATCCTATCTCAGCTGAGAGCGATTTTGAATAATATATTAATTATTAATTAATATAAGATGAACATAAAGATAAATTTTATGATCTAAATAAAAATATTTAAGCCATACTCATCAAACTATTCTGCTATAACATAACTTATCAGATAAACTAAAAATAAACAATTACTTCAATTTTCTGATGGGTCTAATTAATTAATAACTAATAACCAACATAGATATTTGAATAAGAGATAATGTCCAGTATGAAACCACTGCAAAAATACAAATGATATCTAACAGACATAAATGAATATCCTTATATCTTGAATTTATAGTAAAAATACTAATAAATTTAGTCACAATGACATATTAATTCAAACACAATATTGGGCTAACAAAGTGAAAATTATAAATAAACACAAGCATAACAAAGCATACTGTATTAATTATTAAAATAGAAGATCATATACTGAAATATAGAGTGTATCTAAAACAATACCAGTCATGATATCAACATGGAGATTTCCAGTTACATCCCATATCCAAAGATCAAACTTCAGTAAGGAAATAAAACCAGCATCAAAATATATCTCAAGTATGTCTCTCTTCAGTCACTTCCTCCTTTGTTCATCAAAATTCCTGACTTATATAATACTATCAGTTTTTTTGATTCAGTTTTCCCATCAATGCTACATGCAACATTATAGGATTCCTATAACTATTCAAAGAGAATCGAATCTCCTTTTATCAAACACCTGTCACTAGAGGATAATAATAAAAATGACTAGCCTGAATATTTGCTGGTTCACAGGAACTGACCAATTCGTGGCCGCTGTTGAAATTCCAGTCTTCAATGAACAGCCATGTCTTCCAACCAACATATTAAAAACATCCTGAAACTATGGAGAAGAACTATGACATATCCTCATGTGTTTAAACAAACAAAGCATCTTATTAAAAATCAATTAAAATAGATATAACGAAATAAACCATAATTTAAATGCGTGCCTATAAAATCTGCGATTTTACAGGCATGCATAACAAAACTTGTATTACCTGTTTGACAGAGAAGCAACCCATGTACTTTGAAAAATGAGAATAACCATCAAGTTCTATTTTGAAGATCGACTACTCTTCTGGCTTCGGCTAATTTGGCTTTAAGCTTGACAATCACTAACTTTTGTTTTTCTACTTGTTCAAGCAGATGTTGATTGGTACCTATCATTGAATTTTTCTCCCTTTTGTATTGGTTCTTTTTTACATTCACTTCTTTCAACCTGTTAATCTAGTTCAACAATTCCTCCCTGAATGTCCTATTTTCTTCCTCTACCAATGCTGCATTAGATTGACATTGTTTAAGTTCATCTTTTAATTCTATAATTTTGGTCTGGTATGCCCTGTCCATAACTTGTTGAAGATTTTCTTCTTGATTTTTGTGACCTGAATTGGCTGCCTGAGGAGGAACAGGGTTTTCAATGTTTTGACCAGATGATTGAAGACTGATAAATGATGGTTTAGGATCTGAACTACAGGTGTCCATATACGGTGAAGCAACCTCAGTTTTACTCAATTTTGCACTAGTATCCTTTATAAGAGTAGGATCATTTATATGAGCAGTGTCAGGGACCGACGATGGAACGTTGTCCTCAATATGGACAATCGAATGGTGAGCACCCTGTTGATTAGCTATAGAAGCAGGAATTGTAGGTACATTGTTCATGCTTCTAGTAACCCTTCTCGAATGAGCAAATACCAAATTTTTTGATTCAAAGCCTCCACTATCACAACATACTTGTGCTAGTTGGTATAATTTATGCATAGACTCCTTGCTATGTTTACAAGGATTATTTCGCTCGGTGAGATTTTTACAATCAACAACGTTAATATCTTTGCTTTCGGTTAACCTGTCCTCTGTTTTTGCAGGAGTACTATGACATTTATCAGATGAGGGTCAGTTTAAAGTTGCTTCAGAGCAACATGGAACTATATTACCAACATCATCATTACTGATACCAACATTTATGGGTACATTGGCTTCCTCAAGCCCTTTGCCCTCTGATTCAGTCTCAGGAACATTACTGACCTCGGGCTTTACAATATCCTTTCGTTTCTTACGAGTCTTTGGGGAGGGGTTCAACCAATATTGAGTCGGCCCCAAGTGACATTTAGTTAAAAATTCATCCCACGATTTACCATTCAAAGACAGTTGATGCTGTATTATTCTTTTGACTAAACCATGGTGAAATAAACTTCTATCAGGGTTATCGAAACTTTGAACCGCATGCGACATTTTTTTTCAAACTTTGCCATAGATAAAATGGTAGATTAAGCCTACATCCCTTTAATGCTAATAGGAGTCTTAGGTGGTAATAGTGTAGGTGAGAAAAACATCCATCACAGGACACATACCTGACCAAAATCTCGTGGAAGGCTCGCTATTCAGCCTTCAAGAACTTGACAGAAACCCCTATCTTCAGTTTTGCATTATCTGGTAGTGGCAGAAACAAGGATAGACACTTCTTTTTATTAACCTTACCACCTTTGAACCAGTGTTCTCCAATTTGTGGGAGCTTTGTAGCCTCTGCGATTTTGGCTTCATTAATGATGAACTTAAAACCCCCAATCTATGCAACATCTTCTTTTAAATTCAAAGCAAACAATTTGGTCACCTCTATGTTATGGCCATCAAAACACTGAAAGAGCTGCCCCCACCTAACCTTTTCAAATAGTAGGGCAACCTTCTCATCTGCTTCTATAAGCTCTGAACCTGAGATTTCAAAACAATTCAATGGAGCCATAACTTCCTCGACACTATCCTGGTTTCGAAATGGAATGAATGGAGATGTGAAGAGGGAGGGGATAGGTATCCAAGTGCATGACATGATGCGAAAACTTCACATGCTTCAAATCTGACAAATACGAGGTCTCTGGATTTGGCCATTTTTATCTGAACCTAGCGATGATGAGTGTTATAGCCAACGTTCTGTTATTATACATGCATTACTAGCCACGACTAGCAGTAAAACTTAACCAATTCGACATATCAGGGATCGTTTGATTGATGGATCGTAAGTCAAGACATTGATTACACACGGTGGTCATGATGAACTCATACATTGTTACGAAATGAAAGGGTTATCAACATTAAATTCTGCTGATTCGATTCATCAATATATTCATAGCTGTTAGTTAATCATGAGGTGTTAGCCAAATCTCCATGCCAACACAGTGATCCAAGTAACAGGCGTTATTAATTCGACATATGGGTGATTTATCCTTGTAAACTCTGTTAATTAATGGTCTCTTCCAAGTTTTCATGAAAGGTGGTAACGTTTATGGACAAGGCGATATAGTATCGAAACCATACAACCTAATGTTTTGTATGACAAATAACTAATGACCTTCATTACCATTAGGTATGTATATACATAAAATTTCATAAATCTAGTTTTAAAACTTTTCTGAAATCCCATCGATTAATATCCTATATCAAATTTGATAGGATACTAAGTTATAAAACTATAATATATGAAAATTCCCATACGACACCCATTTATTTACTAACTATATATATGCAAATTTTTACAAAGTCATGGTAAGATATTACATATGAAATGTGAACATTAGGTTTAATAAGAATTTTAATTTAATAAGTCACCTTTAGTTCTAGGAGTTTAGAACTCATAATACCTCATCCATATCCAGCTTCAAATAAACTCAAAATGTGTTTCATTGATTCCCATTTAGCATACTATCCCTTTAATTTTCTTAAATCATATATAATCAGATAAATTTAACTTTAATGACAAAATTGATTATATAAAAATTTATGAAACTGACTTATGAAACTGACAGCCGCTAATTACCAAAATGTTTTCATCAACTCTTAATATGTCATCTTACTCTTCTCCAATTGAGAGTACCTTCAGAATCAAAGATTCTGAAGGCACTCTTTTATAATTTAAATAGGTAAATTACAAAATAGAGCTGATTTCCCTTCATCCTAATGAGAAATGAAGGGGTTGTGGCTGACCGCCAACACTTCCCTACCCTGTAAGAAGATGCAACAAATTTCAAGGACTTGTGCATTATTTTGCATCTTATTTTGGGTCTTGTACTTTAAACAATGAATATGGTTAGGCATTTTTTTTTGTGTCTTGTACTTCAAACAATGGTTCTTATCCTTCTTTATGTATGATTCCATTAACCTTCTGTGAGGGGGAATGTAAGGTATCAATGTATGTGTTTTTTGTTTTAGCATAGGTGCATGGGTGATTTTGAGTTGTATTTTATCAATATCATCGAAAGTTTATTTTTGCTCTTCCATGCTTGAAAATACATATGGCATAACTGCTTCTTCATCTTTCAACTGACTTGAGGAGTGGGACGCATGCACCTCTTATTTTTCTATGTACACATGATTCTTAGACTCTCCTTCTTGACGTCGTATAGTCATTTCTTCAACTAATTATTTTATGTCTTCATGTAGAACTTGCGTCTCTATGTCGATATTCGATATTTTTGCTTCAAGCTCTGTGTGTTTTCTTTCTTTAATCTCCCATTTTAAATCCCTTTTAATTTCTTGAGTTGTTTTATTTCTTTTAAAATCCCCATAAACGCCTACATCGAAGACCATTTTTTCTTATACAAAATATTTGAAATTTTTTTAATAATAATAACTAATAATTAATTAATTAATATTATAAATATTATTATTGTTTTTAAACTATATAATTTAATACATAGTTTCTTGTTTGAAAATTATATATATATTATAATAAATGATATTGTTATTATTTTTATTTTTTTAATTAAAATTTGCTTTTTGTTTTGTAGGGTTGACGTGCAGTGGTGTCCACTTGGATTGGTGAGGAGGCTGAATTGTGAACGTGGATAGGTGAGGAGGAGGAGGTGGTTGTGCCCAGGGAATGACGTGAGGGGAGAGATGTGGAAATAGATGGAGGAGATGTGAAGGGGAGAAACACAGAGGGGAGTAGTGGGGTTATGGAATGGCATGTGAGTATGGTGAAGTGGTGGATTGGTGGGGACGCTCAAGAAGTGGGCGCACGAAAGAGAGATATCATAGGGGTGGTTGTGTGTAGAGGTGGAATGTTGGAAGATATGGAGCAATGATCATGTAGGTGTAGGTGTGCAGGATAGGAGTTGGTGCAGGTGGAAGTGAGGGTGAGTGGCAACGATGGTGGAGTTGGAGTGGTTAGCAACAAGGTGTGGAGATAGGAACGTATGGACAGATGGATGGAGGGAAGGGCAGACATCGAGAGACGAAACATGGGATGCATTGAGAGCAAGTGGGAGATGGGATGCATGCAATCAATAGGATGTGGGATTGTGGTGGAAGAGCAATGGTTGGAGAATGGTGTATGAATGGGATGAGGAATGCAGTGGGACTAGGGGTGCGAAATGGAGCCCAGCGGTGGAGTGGAAATTAATGGAGCCTAGCGGTGGAGTGGAAATTCATCCAAGAGGTGGGTAGAGTGTAGTGCAGCGATACAAATGAAGAATACTGAAAAGGGTTTTTGAGCAGTGTCAGGGAGTGAGAGGGTGAGTGGAAATGGAGGAATTAAGGAGAAAAGGAAATGAATATATGGAGAGGGTATGAGAATGTGCAACAAAAAATGAGATGAGAGATGAGGATTGGGAGTGAGCGTGAGGTGTGAGTGACTATGGGAATGAGTGGATGGAGAAAGAGAGATTCCCTTGAGGAAAGAGTGCACTCGTTAGGTGTGAGCTAGAGCCTGAAGCTTTGATACCACTCATAAGGTAACACCTTACATGATAATAATAATAATGATGATGATGACGACGATGAATTGATGATATTTGCAATAAGTTCGTGCTGGATTATATATTTATGAAGAGACACCTTTAAACAATGTGTACTTTTAATGCTGACTTTTACATAAATAATTAATAATTAATAACAACGAATAATAATATACTTTTGGTATATTACATATTTCCTCATATTGTGTCCAAACAATTGTGTGTTGGTTAATCCATGTATATATTTGTAATTATGGTATTGAGATCTCAGGTTTATGTGTCTAAATAATTCATAAAATTTATTGGGAGTCTATTAATGAGACATTGGGATGTGTTTGATTTAAGTAGGAGTATTTTGGAAGAATTTGGGTTGTTTTTGAGGTGTTTGGGAAAAGTTGAAAATCTAGACAATCTATGTATTGAAATTTGATCTTGTTTTCTTGGATTTGAACTAGTGTTTGTGGGTATGCTCACATATGGTCAAATATGAAATATTTTCATAATTTTTGTTATTCATTGAGTCAATAAATTTTTCCTTTAATGTGGTTTTTTTACTAGTGCTTCCTATGCTTCAAAACTGGTGATTAAGAGGTTACATACAAAGTGTTTGAAGAAATCCATGAACCAAATTTAATAACCAGCCACTAAAAATTTATAACAGATCTGGTTTGGAACATGACAGTGGGTTCAAAGTATATTTAATGGGATGCACATCATTATACAAATATTAAATTATTACTAAATTCCTCTGTTGATGAACTAGATCATCCCATAAGCCATTGTCTGGGATAAAGTTGAAATCCAATAAAATTTATATTGGAAAGTTGGAGTTAATATTCCTAGTTTTTTATTGGAGATATTATAGTGTTTTGGGGACTATTATAGATGGGTTTTAATCTTGAAACATAAGTTTATTAATTTATCATCTATAATATCTAGAAATATAGTGGCTAATAATTCCTATTTATGTGTATACTCATTCACTATTTTTGTTGTAGTAGATGATTAAACCTAGTAAATGTGTTGTCTTCTTCATTGTCATGAAATCTCCTAAGAAAATTGTTGATGAACATTTTCCAATTAATGGATAGACCACTAGTTTTTTTGGAGCACCAGACGAACCGATCATAAGAGTCTCTTTCTAAATATAAAGACACAATCAAAATATTCTCTAATTCATTTGTTGGTGGGTTTGTAGCAAACATTCCTTCGATTTTATTAATCCACATGATAGATTGATGTCGTCCAACCCGTCGTATTTAGGGATCTCAATTTTGATCCTATTTAAATAATGTGTGTTATTTGTGAATCTTTGATAACTTGTCTTTTGTGATTCTATGCTTGGAAGCAGTTTTTGGTGAACTAAGGGTTGTGCAAATAATGCATCTAGTTGTTCAGTTATTAAGAGAAAATAAATGAATAGAATTACTCCATGATAGAATTAGAATTTATAAAATATTTGATTGAATGAATGATGATTACAATGCCTTTGTGATGGTATACCTTTATAGGCATTGACTGGCCATGAGGGTGAAATGTGTTTCCTTTAACCCTTCATTAAATACTATATAGACTTATTCATTATTAATTACTCTTATAATTTATTATTATTATTATTGTAATTATTATTACTACATTTTATTTATATTTGTTACATAGCTATTTGGGAAACTACAAATTTTCATGGAAATCAAGGTTAAGGTTTGGATTTTCTTGTGACCTTTTTCAAATTTGTGGGGGATAATGGCATGCTTTATGAAAATGATATGATGAATTATTTCTCATTTGGTTTTAAGGATAATGCAATGAATTGGTACAAATCTCTTGGAAATATTACAATTACATATTTTGCAGCCCTTTTGGAAGAATTTAGTAAACATTGGTGTCCCAATGACATTGATCAATGGGTACCTAAAGTTCAAGAGTTCAAGACTTTATACGATGCACAAAAAAATTGTTGAAGAGAGTCTCGGAAAACCCTTGAAGGAAGAAATGAAACCCAAAGAAGATGGCATCTCTAGCCCTATGCTTCAACAATATGATAATTTGGAAGATGAAGATAAATATGCTCAAGAAAGTGAATGCAAGGAACTCCTTTGTTGATACAAGAGGATCTTCACCAATAAAAGTGGTTAAAAAGTGGTCATAAATTTATAGTCTTAGAATCTAAAATAGACAGCACCATCATGAAGAGCTTGTTTAGAGCTTTCCAACGACGTTTGTTTCTCCTAAATTAGAGCTCATATGGACAATATATCGTGATCTGAAGTTGAAGGAAAATAGTGGAAAAGGAAATAGGGGTACCATGTGGCACCAATAGATGGGTGACATGTGTCCTACATAGTGATGACATGGAACACCCTCTAGGTGCCACTTGGCAGGATCAGTTGACTTGTAATTTGCATGGCAATGACTTGGACCTTTTATTCTTCGACCCATGCATATGAGGTGGTCCACTCTGTGGACGCCACATGGAAAACCCCATATGACTCGGTTGTTTCTACATTCACCAAAGGGCTTGTGAAAATTGGAGGGAATTGAACCCATGACCTCCAAATAAAATCCTAGGGCCTTAACCATTACTCCACCACCATATTTCTTGTAATGTTTGTGGAAAATAATGTTTTTATTGTCACAGTGTATAACTATTGGTTAAAATGGGGGCCTATCGGTTTGACCCCGGTACCTTCCCATGTTCAGCAGTAGTTTTGGCACGTGGATATATTTGGTGGAAACCCTAATTAACAAGGACATGGGTTTTAAGGGGATTTTCCATCATATATGACATTAAAAAATTTTGGTATGTGTGTTATTCTTGGCATACTATATTTTGGTTCAAACTGTATGCCAAAGTTTCCAAGTGATTCTACACCAAACAAAAGGGATAAACCATAAAGTATTATTTTTAAGTTTGGCCTTGGATTTATGCCAAAAAGGGAGGTGCAGCCTCATAGAATCCTTTGGATTCAAAAAAAAATACACGATTGGTTTTTAGTATTATATATTTTGGTTTTATCACATACTTTATTACCTGAAATATCATTAACCATATTTTTATTTTTGGGATCAAATATTTTAAATTGGGAATGTGATTCATGGAACCTTTGGGTATATAACCAAGGTTGATTTTCCATGTTGATGGGATCATGTCTTTTCAAGAATAGATTGCTTGAGAGAGCCATGTTAGGCCATATTTTGGAGTAGATTTCTTGGTGGTTTTCCTTAGAGGTTGTATGAAGATTTTGAAGGAGAGTTTCTTTGGAAACTTTGCTAAGGCCTTTGATGTACTTGTTGAAGACTGCATGATGGTGCTTGCAACTATTTTACCACTTAATAAAATCGGTCCTCATTATAGAATGGACCTAGAGACGTAGTCCATACTAGACGAACTCTGTTAACAAGTCCTGTTTGTCATCTTTCGTGTTGTTCTTCATATTGTCATATTGTTGCATTTTCTTATTTATGATTTTAATTTCTTGATGAAGCATTATGTTATGTATACGCAATGTTATTATGTAATATTGATAAGCATGATGACATCATCTTCACACTTACATTGAAATGCATTTTAGTCATTGGATCCCTAGGTTTCTTCGTGGATCAAGTTTCTATTAGAGCAAATTTGATTGCATTTTTGGAGTATGAATGTCAACCAACTCTAAGCTTAAGGTAGGTGAAGGTGAATTAGTTCCCTAAAACCATGATATTGGGCATGCAAAAAGAGGAATAAATATGGAATATGATGATGTTTGCATGAAAAATGAGAAGGATTTACACAAGGGTTTCTACCAGATGGAAGACAGGGTAGAAAAATTGTTCACATATTATTAAGAGAGACTGGAAAATAAGGAAACGAAGAAGGAAATTGAAATAGAGAATGATGCTTATGTGAAAATCAAAGAGTTCATTATCACAGGGGAATAATTTGTGAAGAAGGAGACACGTTTTCTTTTTTGAAACCAACATTTCGAGCTACCAAATAATTGAGTCCATCATCAGGGTGAAAACTCAGAATAGGAGAAAGCAATGAAGGATAAAGGGATACTAAGCAATAAATAGATGGTCGGGGAGGATTTGGAAACTGAAACTGACCTATCTTTTCCAATTCCCTTTAATCTTATTAATCAAATGTTTCCAAGTATTACTTAATTTCAATCCATCATCTTTATTTAAATTATTATTTATTTTTTCTATTTCCACAACCTCTCTTATCCTCCTCTTGTTGTAGTTGTATTCCATAGAAATAAGATAAGTTTTTTCAATGCAAACTTGATGAGAGGTATTGTGTGAATGCTCTGCTAATGTAGAATTGCTAGTTCCTCCATGTATAATATCAACCTAATTTTCCTTGAGGCAGGTTTTCAATGACCAATCTATTTCTCCAATATAAACCTTACCACATGAACAAGGAACTTCATACGCTCATTTTTGTTTTCTTTGGTCTAACGCGTATTTTTCATAATCAACAAGCCCTATGATATAGTTTGGGGGGGGGGGATACAATAGTGATGCCTCTTTTTTTAATATTTTAACGAGACTATCTGTGGTTACTTTAATATAAGGCAAGGTAATCATGGGGACCTTAAAATATTTTTCACAATGGTTTTCTTTATTGATTGCTTTATTAATTTGTTTATCATGGTAACCATTCTTCTTAAAAACCATTCCTAGGTGATATAGTTCATTCTTGAGGTGATTTGCATCTAGAATTATTTTCTCTCTTGTAGCAAGTGTACTAATGACACCGATCTTCTCGAAAGAGTGATGGTGATAATTTGCATGAAGATATTTATCTATGTCTGTGTCCTTTCTCTACACCTGGTATCCCAGCCCCCCGTCCTCTTTCTTGGTGAGAAGAACATATAGAAAGGGAATTTTTCCATCTTTTTCTAACTAATAGTGAATTTTATATGTTGAGATAAACTATTAAGGTGAGAAAGGAACTCATGCAACTTTTCAATCCCATGGTGCCATTTAGCAAAAATATCATCGACATACCTTTTCCATTCATCCACGGTAATAGGGAAAGAATTGATGGATTTCATTTAGAAATGCTCCATGTAAATGTTAGCAATATCAGGAGACAAAAGAGAACCCATAGCCACCCCATGAATCTTCTCATATATATTACCATGGTAGGAGAAATAAGTGGACTTTCAACAAGTTCTCACCAACATGGTAGTGTCGACATCCGTAATGTCTTTGATGACATCAATGGCCTTCTCTATGGGAATATTTGTTTACAATGAGACAATGTCAAAGCTTACCAAGGAAATGGAGGAGACCCTCCTGAACCTCCATCTCCATCTTCAAGTTCAAGCTCTTCTTCTTCCTCATCTTCTCCTCATTTTATTTTTCATTAGAAAGATTCTTTTAAGAGGCACAATTATTGAATCTTGATGTCAAATTTGATTTCCCTATATATAATGGATATTTGGATGCAAAAAAATTGATATTTGGATCAAATATATTGAGGTTTACTACAAGGTTCAACCAACTGTGGATGATTCTACAAAGGTTCAACTCACTACTCTTCACTTGGGAAGCACTTATTTAATTTGGTGGGAGAGTAGAGTTCAACAAGACCTATTTACAAAAGGTAAGATAATCTAATCTTGGTTTGAACTTGTATCTGCATTGAAGAAACAATTCTATTATTTAGGATACATGCAACAAGGAATTATGGATTGGAAAAAATTAAGGAAAAACAAAGGACATGGGGTGCGAGATTCAAACTTGTGAATTCAGGATGAAAGAACTAATGTTGGGTATTCCTTTGTACAAAAAATAAACTTTGTTATAGTATGTAGGAGGATTACGTGATTATTTAAGGCATCATATACTTATGTTTAATCCAAGTAACATTGATTAAGTTAGTGTGCAAGCTATTCACCTCAAGGCAAGTAAAAGGAATGACCATGAAATTCCTTTGAAGGAATCTTTGTAGCATAAAAGTGCAACTACCATGTAGAAGGGTGATGATAAGCCTACTCGTTTTCACTTCATAAAGAAGGTCCATAATGAGGATCACTATTGGAAGTTGCACCCAAAATTAAAACTGAAGAGGTATAAGTATATGAAAGGTAAAAGGGAGAACTTTGCTACAATTGAGGATCTTCGATATTATTCAGGGGATGAGTCCAAGATAATGGAATGAGTCTACAAGTTAACAATTCTATTGTTGGTTGTTCATATGCTTCTACTTTTGTTGAATTGAGCCATGATGAAATGAAGAAGAAAAAACTATTCCATATTCGAGTGATATCCCATCATACTAATATTGATAGACTTGTAGATAGTGGATCTCAATTTAACTTAATCTCTAAAGACATTGTTATGAAACTAGGGTTGGAAAAAAAACCACATCCAAATCCTTATCCTTTAGGATGGGTTCATGGGAATGCTCATTTTGATGTATCTAAGTAATGTAATCTTCACTTTTCCATTTTTGATAAGTTTATGGATGAGGCAGAGTTGGATGTGATTCCACTTTATATATATGGGATTATGTTGGGAAACCCATATCTTTATGACAAGAAATTAGTATTTTGTAGGGAACATAACATGTATCATATTTTAAAGTATGGGAAAGAGTTCATCATAAGAGCTCAGAAGCTGAAACATGATTTGATTGATGATGCTATAGGGAAAAATAAAATGTTGATAAATGTCACACAACATGTACAACATGAGGATTTGCATCATGAAGACATCGCTTATAGCGAATCCGAGCCTACTAAGAGAGGAAAGCTTCATATTTATTTATTTTCTTACACATCTGCATTTCTAGTTTTATGTTTGTTTCTATTGCTATTCAATTGTACTAGGATGGTAGATGCAACATTGAATGCAGATTTGTGTAGGGATGGATCCATGTTTAAGTTTGTCAATAGTTTTAAGGGGAATATTAATATTTATGATTATGATCCAGGTGATCATGACTCGAGTAGGATGGATGTAATATATAGTGAAAGCAGGAATAGATCATCCTCACTCTTATTCTACATAAAAATAGGATTTTTGGGTCCAAAAGCTTCCTAGTGGGGAGGCGTGATCTAGGAGGATATTCATCGATCCAGTCATCAAATAGTGGTCATAAATTTACAGTATTAGAATCTCAAATAGACAACACCATCATGAAGAGCTCATCGATACCTTTGCTATGACGTTTGTTTTTCCTCAATTAGAGCTCGTATGGCAAAGATATTGCGATCTAAAGTTGAAGGAAAACAATGGAAAAAGGAAAAAGGGGTGCCACATGACACCATTGGAGGGTTGACATGTGTACTGCATAGTGATAAAATGGAACACCCTCTAGGAATGATGTGGTAGAAGTAGTTTACTTGGGATTTTTTTGGCAGTGACTTGGACCTATTATTATTTGACACATGTAGATGAGGTGGTCCACTCTGGGGCTGACACATGGAAATCCCTAAATGACAGGTTTATTTATGAATTCACCAAAAATCATGTGAAGGTTGAAGAGAATTGAACCCATGAACTCCATGTACAAGCCTAATTCCTGAACCATTATGCTACCACCATATTTCTTGTAAGATATGTGGAAAATCATTTTTCTATTGTCATATTGTATAACTATTAGTTAAAATGGGGGCCCATGGGTTTGACCTTTGGACCTCCCCATGTTCAACAGTGGTTTTGACATGTGGATATATTTGGCGGAAATCCCAACCAACAAGGAAATGAGTTTTAAGTGGGTCTTCTATTATATATGGGATTAAAAAGGTTTGGGTTATTCTTGTAATATTATTTTTTGGTTCAAACTGTATGCCAAAGTTTGCAACAGATTCTACTCCAAACAAAAGGGGTAAACCATAAATTATTGTTTTTAAGTTTGACATTGGATTTCTTCCCAAAAGTGAGGTGCACCCTCATGGAATCCTTTAGATCAAAACAGCAATTCATTATGTTTACATTATATGGTTTTTAGTATTATATATTTTGGGTTTATCACATATTTTATTACCTAAAATATGTTAACCATATTTTTATATTTGGAATCAAATATTTTAAATTGGGAATGTAATTCACAAAACCTTTGGGTATATAACTATTGGAGCAGGGCCCCGCAGCTACAGAAGAAGCTGCTAGTTTTGGAGGAAAGAAGACAAGGCAGAGCTACGACGCCGTAGCACGTTTCCAGCTGGAGAGCAGAGCCAGAAAACATGACTTTTGGGATAGAAAAGTCAAGAAGGAAACGGTACCTGAGCGGCCGAGAGAAGAAAGCTCAACCACTGCATTGAAGGCAGCAGCAGAAGACAGGAGGGCTCAGCGATCCTCATAAAGAAGAAGGAGCAACGAGGCTCAAGCATTGAAGGCGAAGGACAAAAAGCAGAGAAGCGGTGCATAGTACCCATGGTTAATGCCGGGAAGCATGGAAGACTGCAGAGAGCTGTGGTGTGACGGGAAGCGGCTACCTCAAGGACAGAGAGGACCGACTGTCACTAATTAGGGTATGGGTTTACTGTTGGGACAGGCCCACAGTGTTGTAATGGCGAGACCTTCGGGCCGCCTATAAAAGCTTGCATTTTGTATTGTAAAGGGTTAGCTAATCAGTCAGTTAGCCAGTTGGTTGGCTCGTAGGATGAGTTGTTAGTTGGTCAGTAGAGTATTTTTGAGTAGACTCAGGAGTCAGTCAGACATACTGTGTTGTAACGATCCAGACGCCTAGATTGTCTGTGAGTCATTTGAGTCTGTATGTAACCATCCACAGAGAGGAAAGAGAGGGAAGGATCTATTGAAAGAAAGGCAATATAGAGATAGAGATAGACCAGAGATCTAGAAGAGATCTCGCGCTACATATGCAGTGCAACAGACTGTGCTAACTTCCCTCAAGATATATAATAGAAGCACAGTTTGGTGGACGTAACTCCCATCCTGGGGGTGAACCATGTTAAATTTGCGTGTTATGTGTTGTATGAATGTGATTTTATTTGCTTATTGTTACTGGTTATTATGCATATGATGTTAGTTGCAGTAAGTGAATGTATGTATTGCTCAGCTCATGGTTATGCAAGATGATAGAGATAAGTTGAAGTATTTTAGTAAGTTGCTTAAAGACTCCTTTACGTCTGTTTCTGATGACCATTTACTCACAATATAACTTCTGAAAAGTAGAGTTTCGCACCATGACACATTCAACGCTAAGAGTGCAAAGTCGTAGTGGTAAGATATCGCAGAGAGGCGATATCGCACCGGCAGAGGAGCTGCGGTGCGCGATACTGCGAGCTGAGGGCTTAGCGTTGAGGAGAAGCTGGGTGTCCCACGGTGCGCAGAAATGCGATAAGGTTGGGAATATTGTGAGTAAGTGGAAGTCGTGCGACGCGAGAAGAAACCACGTGACTTGCGCGTAGAGAAGAATCGCAAGGCTAAAAGTGCTGCGAGTAGAAGAGGATGTGCGATGCGCGGCTATAGCTGACCTTGTGACTCATAGGGGTAAGAGAAGAGAGAAAAGTAGGATGCACAGAACTTGGTCCAAGACACTTGAGTCTTGGCCAACCCATTAGATTCACTTCGGGTGAGACTTCAGATCGCTTCGCGGTCTGTCGCCAAAAGGGCCAGTGAGTTAAGGGGGTTTGTTAATTGAGTATAGTAAACCCGGGTCTGCCCTTGCAATCAACAAATGGTTCCGTTGCCGGTTTGAACGACTAGGAGTCAATGTTCTGTTGGCATCCTACTAGAGAAGAGTTTCACCAATGGCTGGATTCAGAATTAAGGGAGTTTGCCAAGAAAGAGAATAGGAGTCCGAGACTAAGTACAGAAGCCTGGTTAGAAAAGCATATCGCTTCAGACATACACGCTATATTTTTTGCAACCTACGGAAACGAGCTTTTCGACTGGTTATCCAAGTTAACAGATAGGAACACATTCAAGAAGAAAAGAAACATTGTCTGGACACCAGAGCTGATTCAGACCGTGCAGAACCTCGACAATCCGATTACGAGAGCAGTGGACTTTTGGCTGACGAGTGTGCTAGAAGGCTTCGTTACAGAATTTGCAGTTGACCAGAGAAAGAGCTTCAGCGCAGCTGAACGATACTTCTTCAGAGGATACCGTGGTAAGTACCTAAGATCTCTAAACTTGTCCCTTAAGATGTTGTTATATGAAAAAGGAACAATGGATCTAGTCTTAGATGAATAAGTAAAGATAGTAATGTCACAAGAGTTTGAAAGTGATTTTGATGACATTGGACGAACACGTAGTGGAAAGAAGTATAAAGTAGATTTTAGTTCTCCTATATTTGAAGACAGATCAGACAGTATTAGACAACAGAGCCCTAGCACCACAGAAGAACTAGAGGGGGGTATCCCTTACCACCCCTACACTCCACAGAAATAGACAGGGACTCAGAATAACCCCGTCGGTACTCCATCTAGTAGCTCACAGTCAGTACCTACTCCCACTACAGCACCTTCACCTACACCGCTGAGTAGTAGTACCCCAGTCAGTCAGAACCCACCACAGAGAAATAGAATGGGAGACGACATGAAGCTACCTATTTTTAAAGGTACAGGAGCAGAGGACCCGTAACAGCATTGGTTCCTATGCGAAGCTATGTGGACCATTAAAACAATCAACGATGATAACCTTAAACTTGTACAGTTGGTCACCACACTCAGAGACAGAGCCTTGACATGGTACATAAAGTATACTACATTACCCAAGACGCTTTCCCAGGTCAAGAATGCCATGATTAAAGAATTTAAGAAACCTAAGTCTGAGTCTCAGTGCATTACAGAGCTTAAGGATATTAAGCAGCTACCATCAGAGTCAGTATGGGACTTTGACCAGAAATTCAAAGCTCTTATAGACCAAGTAAGTTTTGATTTTGCGCCACAGCAGCATAAGGAATGGTTTATTGCAGAACTACTCCCTCATATCAGAATGCCACTAATGCAACAGAAACTTACTACTCAAGATGAAGCGTTGGAGATGGCAATGAAACTAGAGGCTTCACCTTTAGCAGAAACCAGTACAGGCATGACAACTCTACAGACCCAGTTGGCCAACCTCACGTTACAGATACACGAACTTAAAAAAGGGAAAGAGGTTATGCAGGACATATGGTGCATAAAGTGTAGAGCACAGGGCCATACTAAAGACAACTGTCCAGTCTTTGCAGAATACTTAGCGTCAGGGTCTCCTAACCCCTTACCACGAACACAAGGGCCATGGTGTGAAATATGTAAAACACAAGGACATCCACCTCAGCAATGCCCTTTGCTTTAGAAGTATATACAGACACCTAAAAACCTATATTGTATCTTTTGTAAGTCCATCGGGCACGATCAACAAGACTGCCGAGCTTATGATCTTATGTCATAAAGAACAAAGGATGTGTACAGAGTCCAAGCAGACACACAGGGTCCAGCAACAGGACCACAACCGGATCAGACGTATGGAAGCCGTGGAGGAGGATTCAGAGGACAAGGCCATGGAGGAGGCTTCGCATGAGGAGAAGGCTTTGGCCGAGGAGGAGGTTTTGGCCAAGGTCGTGGACCAATCACTTGTTATAATTGTGGAATCACAGGACACTATGCTAGGGACTATCAGAATGCCACTACTACTTGTAACTACTACAAATCTTATGATCATACCATAGAAGAGTGTCCTATCTTGATAGCTAAGATCAGAGACCCTAAGCCCGTATCACACCAGAACATCCAGCTTATTACTGCTGAACCTAAGGAACCAGAACCAGTAGTTAACATTGTGACTCGGAGCGGTGCTTCCACCAGTGGCACATCACAGGAGGCCGGAAAGAACACAAGTCAGGGGTGGGTGCGCAGAGCTCCTACTAAAGTAACAGCACTCGACCTATAGAAGAATAAAGAGACCTTTCATGAAGCCAAGGCTTCCTTTGACGAACTTACACCATCAGGACCGCAGGTATCACCATCTAGGAGCGTACCATAGCAAGTACCTTGTAGCAATAGCCTTGAGCAGGTACAACAGGCTACCACATCCGGAAGATGCGACGAGGATGAATCGATAGGAAGTGTACAAGCCTTCCTGCACAGCTGTTTGAAACTCCTGAGAAATGATAAATCTATCGGTGAGCTACAGCGCATGATAGATCAGTGTCAGCAACCCTCTCTCTCGGGCAGTGCACACTGCGCTGTCCATAATATTACAAGACACGCAAGGACAGGAAGAGAGATGAAATTCACAGCGCAGATTGGTGAATTTGAAATGGATGAAGTTGTCTTAGATCTAGGATCAGAGGTGAATGTTCTAACTAAGCAGACATGGGAACAGATGGGTAGCCCTCAGTTATCCCTATCACCTATCCACCTGAGATTAGCTAATCAGCAGCGAGTATCACCATTGGGTCGACTACCGCAGGTGCCAGTTGATATTGACGGAGTTCATACTTTTGTGGAATTCGAGGTTATAGAAATCATTGGTGACAGTCGACCATATCCAGCACTATTAAGTATTGATTGGGAAATTGGCAGCAAAGCTGTCATTGACCTAAAGAAACGACAAATGACCTTTGAGGATGCACAGATCCAGGTCATCGCACCGCTAGACCCTTACCAAGGTCGTAGATATATTGAACCCATCCGAGCAGAGGAAGAGGCACATAACATCGATAGTCTATACCAGATGACTGCAAACCAGAATGACTATATAAATCCAACCACAGAAGGGCATATTAGTTGGCGATGCGACAGCTCATGCGCATCAGATTCGGATGTTGGTCTCGAAAACTGGTAGAACAGACTTTACGAAGTCTCATCGCGTAGATGTGCATTTATAATTAAGTCACTGCGATGGATTGGTGCCGAGATCGCAGAGACTCCATCATATCATGGTCTGACGGATATTCAGGATTTTTTTGAACAGTTTGAGCAACAAATTCCTCATGAACAAAGGATCGCAGCTATGGACCTTGCAGTTCGAGCTACACCTGCAAGATGGTGGTATGCGCATAAAGAGAGTATCACATCATGGGATAATATAAAAAGACTGATGGCAATCAGATTTTCTGACAACAGAGAGTATGTCCAGCAGAAATACACAGGAGAAACTGACCCCAGGATACACATTCAGACATGTGAATAGAACTGGTCGGACATTCCAGAGGATGAATGGGTTCACAGATTCATTCACACATTGGACACAATTCCAAGGAATTGGTATACAGAGATCGAGTTGCACAAAGGAACAACCACATGATCACTTATGACAGATAGCTTCCTACTCACCTTTGCGTTTGAGTCAGAACATCCAAGTGTTGCACAGGCCCTAGACATAATCAAGACAAAGATTTTTAAGGATCGCACCATCTCAGTACCAGTCCAACCTGAGTGGACTATCCAGTTAGAAGAGGCATTGGAATGTTATAATTTTACATCAGAATCAGAGGAGGTGGATGAGGATCCTCGCAATACCAACATTCCCGAATCAGAAGGCACTCGTGATGTGGAGGGACCACAGTTAGAGATTCCAGTGATTACCGAGCCCATCAAGATTAAAAAGATCAATATTGGCACAGACGCAGAACCTAATTTTGCCTCTATTGGAGACTACTGGAATGATGAAACAGTCGGACAGATTGCAGATCTATTACATGACTATCAGGACTTATTTCCCACCAAGTTCACAGAGATGAAGGGAATAGTTGGAGACCTGGGAGTCATGAGGATACCATTAAAGGAAGATGCTAGACCAGTTAAGCAGCGCCCATACAGATTGAATCCGTGCTACAAAGAAAAAGTAAAGGACGAAATTGATAAAATGCTAGTAGCAGGCATCATCGAGCCAGTTGAGGAAAGTGAATGGGTTAGCCCTATGGTAGTGCAAGAGAAGAAAACAAAAGGGGACATCAGGATCTATGTTGATCTACAGAAACTCAACGATGCATCACTTCATGATCCATTTCCAACACCGTTCACTGATGAAGTATTAGACAACGTGGGAGGACAGGAGGTTTATTCCTTCACCAATGGGTTTTCAGGCTACCATCAGATCAGAATACATCCAGAAGATCGATCCAAGACCACCTTTGCAACAGAATGGGGCTTGTTCCAGTATACGGTAATGCCCTTTGGTCTTAAGAATGCACCAGCTATATTTTCTAGAGTAGTAGTTGCTATATTTAAAGAATACATTCATAAGTTCTTAGAAGTATATTTTGATGATTGGACTGTATTTGGGCTAATTGATAAGAACGTAGGCGATCTCAGACTAATGTTAGAGAAATGTAGGCAGTACCAGATTTCTCTAAACTTGAAAAAATGTATATTCTATGCACCATTTGGTATCTTGTTGGGTCACATTGTTTGCAGACAAGGCTTGATGGTAGACCCCGCCAAGATCGCTATCATTGTAAACCTTCCAGAACCCAACTCAGTCAAGCAACTGAGGACAGTACTTGGTCATACCGGGTACTACAGAAATTTCATCAAGGGCTACGCAAAGATTACAGCGCCGATGGAGAAATTGCTCAAGAAGGATGTCAAACTCCTATGGAACGAGGAATGCCAGCAGAGTCTAGACATACTTAAGGAGAAGATGGTTACAGCACCCATCCTAGTATTCCCAGACTGGACTAAGCCTTTCCATGTACATGTGGATGCATCCGGCATCACATTAGGAGTCGTCTTGACCCAGCCAGGAGAAGGAGATCTTGACCATCCTATCGCTTACTCCAGCAGAAAGCTATCCACAGCGGAAAATAACTACACAACAACAGAAAGGGAGGACTTAGCTATGGTATATGCGTTGCAGAAGTTCAGGCACTATCTATTGGGCGCCTCGTTTAAAATGTTTACTGATAATTCTGCATTGAAGTACCTAGTCAATAAACCAGTGTTAGGGGGGAGAATCTGCAGATGGTTACTCCTCTTCCAGGAGTATGATTTTGAAATCATTGTGAAACTAGGGAGACTGAATGCAGGACCGGATCATCTGTCACGGTTAGACTCAGGAGAAGAGCCCAGTAACCTAGAAGACAATCTGCCAGATGCGCCGTTGTTTTCCATACAGATTGCAGATGAGTACTATGCCAACATTATTCAATTGCTCACCACAGGAGTAGCACCTGATGACTTTACTAAGAAGCAAAAGAAACAGTTGGTTGTGAAGGCAGTAGATTTCACCCTCATTACAGGATGCCTATACAAGTTAGGCCCGGATGAAATTCTGCGCAGATGTGTAATGCCGCATGAAAAGACGTTATTATCAAAGAGGCTCATTCAGGAACCGCAGGAGGTCACTTCGCTGGAAAACCGACTGCGCAAAAAATCTTAGAAGCGGGCTTGTGGTGGCCTACATTGCATAAAGACACTAAGGACTTTTGCAGATGCTGCGATATCTGCCAAAGGGTAGGAAAACCCTCGCGATGCGATGAAATGCCACTGCGACCGTAGGTCACGTTGCGCGCATTGGACAAATGGGCTATAGATTTTGTGGGTCCTATCAACCCACTAGGGAAGCGCACGGGTGCGAGATATATTATCACTGGAACAGAATACCTCACCAGATGGGCGGAGGCCAAAGCAGTATGAAATTGTGATGCCGCTACAGCTGCATAGTTCCTCTTTGAAAACATCATCAGCAGGTTTGGATGCCCATTAATTTTGATGAGCGACCAAGGTACACACTTCTTGAACAGTATTATTGAGGCATTAACAGAAGAATTCCAGATCCAACACCATAAGAGCACTCCCTACCACCCGCAGGCTAATGGGACAGTAGAGGCCTTTAACAAGATTTTAGAAAATGCTCTTACCAAGATCTGTAACAGCCAGAGGAATGATTGGGACCTCAGAGTTAACATTGTCTTATGGGCATACAGAACTGTTGCAGCTGCAACATTTTTCCCAAATTTCTAAAAAAAAATTGGACCCTCCTTTGCTTTGGATTAGTTCAGTCTTTTTCTTGTTTTCATCCTTTTGAGTTCAACTTATGGATTTCGAGGTACCTTCATGGAATTTGAGTGCTTTCACTTAGCTGGTTTCTCATCGTTTTCATGTTTTCATTTTGAATTGAGCTTCTACTTGTTTTTTGCATAACCCTTAAAGTGTTCATTGCAAAATATTCTTGGGTCGGGAGTTTTCTTCTTTGACCGATCCGCCGTTGCGGGTCCTTTTCAGCTCATCTTTATGTTTTCTTCCCCGCCGTTGCGGGCGGATTCCGAAACTTCATTTTCGTTCTTTGCTCCGCCGTTGCGGGTGGCTTTCGAAACCTGACCTTTGTTTCTCGCCCCGCCGTTGCGGGTGGTTGCAGGAACCCGGTTGTTTGTCCCCCCCCGCCGTTGCGGGCCTGCCTCCATTCTTGGTTGTCGTCTTGCCATTGCAGTTGCGGGCGCGTTCTTAATATCGCGTCGGAGGGAGACGAGCTCTACCCTTGCCGTCGTTGCGGTCCAATGAAAGATCTAGAGATGCGGTTTGTGGCCGATTACGTTTGTCGGCGCCATGGAGAATGTTGGCTTCCCTGATGCACCCGCCGTTGCGGGGGTCGCCAAACTCCTGGTCGCCCAACAAATGAATCCGTTGCCGCCCGACCCCATTTTAAAGCGTATGCCCTATGTTTGGTGATGCGGGTGGTGGAGTGAAGAGGGTGTCCCGCCGTTGCGGGAATAGATAGGTTGAGTCACCCGCCGAGACTTTCCTATCCGGCCCGACTGATCTGACTCGTCGCACGTGCTAGTTTTTTATATATACGGGGCGCGTGGTTGTTTTTTTTTTTTATTGTTTTATTGCGTCCGAGCTGTCGCATTGTCGAGCTAGCGAGTTGTGTGGAAGCTTCGTACCGGTACTCGCGTCCAGCTATTGGCCAGGGACTCCATCGCTGTCACCTATTCATTCGTGCAATCCTGCCAGGTAGGAGCTTAAGCCCTTCTTTTCAAATTTTTGGCTGGGTTACTTAGGGTGAAAGTAATGAAGAATTTACAGCCTGTTTTTTTGTTGTTGTTCGTAAACGGGGTTCTTCTCTACCCACGGCTAGGGTTGGTAGTTCCGTTCTCCCCAGCAGTTGCGCCCGCGTGTTATCTTATTGGGGGGAATAGCTTTTGTCGTTGGAGGGATTGGGTTTTCCCCCTTTTATAAAGCCGCGTTTTCATCTACCTCTGCGTTTGGGTTCATCCATAGCGATAGGGGAAGACAAGGTGCAGGCGGTCGTTATGCCGCCTGCACCTGGTTATTTCTTGTTGTGATGTGGACTTTGAAACGTTTGGGGGGGGGTTTTCGCAGTTTGTCCATGATAGATGTCCGACCGTTGATTTCCTTTTCCTCGAGCCCTAGTCTTAGCCTTCGCACTGCGCATTCGCCATCGTTGGCCACCGTGAAGCCCTAGGGTCGTGTCGCGGTCATGATTCGAAGCTTTATGGGTATAATGAGCAATGGCGCTGATTGGTGTCCTCTGCGCGAAGGGTTGTCCTGGGTGCCCGTATTTCATGACCGCACCAATGTAATTGTCATGGCCGCAAGCGGCATAGGCTGTGCTTTTCTTATTCTTGCTAGGGCTGGTTTAAGTTTGCAGGATAATCGTGTGGGTTTTGCATTTACATTACTTAATGTCATTGTTATAAATTAATATATTGATTAGTCTCGATGGCAGACTATTTGATGAAGTATATCCTGTAGCATTTATGGTTATTTATATTGCAGAGATGGGTTGAGTTTGGTGCTGCTAGTTCAAATAATCATAATGTAGATTGGTTATGCATATATGTGTTACACTGATATAAGATGATAGAATAAGCTCAACAGATTGCATAACTAGGTCAAATTCTGCAATATAAAGAACCTATGACTGATACCATTGTAGCCACATATACAAATGGAGAAAGAATAAACTACTTCTTAACATTTTCAAAATCTGAATGGCTTCATATCATGATGTTTTGCATTGCAGGAAGATTTCAAGATGTCCAAAAGACAGAAAAAGAAAGCACCTGTGGTAGAAGAGCAAACGGCCATAGAAGCCGATATACCTACTGAATACATATATGAAGATACACAGTGTGTCACAGGGGTGGACCCTGAGTATAAATGGGGAGACATACACAGAATGATTTCCCGTAGGGAAGTTCCAA
>LPNX011021155.1:120249-152646 GCA_001517045.1 Pseudotsuga menziesii | reverse complement strand
TCCGGTAGTATGCCTTCGGCATAAAAGCAGACATCCTTCAAGTAGGAAGGGTACAGTTGCTAAATCTCGAGAGCCATGCAAAGCAGTGATAAGTGCCCCCTGTGCAGAGCCAATTAAGTTGTAGAGTACAGTGACTTCCAGAGTTCGAAGCCACTGCACGACCAGAGTATTGAGCCGAGCAGATTCTGACTGAGGCTGAACCAATAGAAGTAAAGATTAGAAAGAACGTATTGGCCGTGCGTTCTCCATGACGACGCCACCCAATGTTGTGAAATTAGAGACAGCACAAGTTAGACAGTCGCTAAGGATGAAGATTCAAGCACCAGAAGTAGTTGTCACTAAAGTCTCTGCTAAGGAGAAGAAGAACGCCGAGCCGATCACTGAAGATAAGAAAGCAGAGCACAAGAATGATGAGAAGAAATATCCCACTAGGAGAAAGGTAAAAATGAGAAAAAGAAAGCAACGGGAGAAAATCGCTGACCTATCTGATCAGCTAAGAGAAACACGAAAGACTGCAGAGGTATTGAAACAGAAACCTGAGGGGCAGAGGCAGCATGCGGATCTGGCCCACATCGAAGAGAAGAGAAGTGGAAGAAGACTGCAAACCCAGCCGAGGGGAGACTTCCAGAATGAGGACAAAGGCTTGTTCTCAGAGCGGAGTTCATGGGTTGCTTCTTCTCCATCCACGAGGCTCTAGATGGAAGGAAATGTTTGAGAAGGCTGGAAGATACAGATTTTCCTTGTGATAAAAGTTCTAACCCAGATAAAAAGGAAAGGATATCTGTGGAACACTTCTCAAACACTAGAGCGCTCATACAGAAGAAAGAGCGAAGAGAGCGAAACCTTGACTATGGGCAGAAAGGATAAGAGATCCCAGCAAACTAAGTTACCGAAAATCCAGAAAGAACGTGCTGAGGAGATGAAGAATGAAGTCGCAGGACTTCAAGGCAGGTTACAGCGCACTTCGCAGGAGGCGAAGGATAAGTTGCAGCAGGAGAAGCATGTTCCAGGTGGCTCGAGGGAGAGCCACAAGTAAGTGTTAGGGGACTGTTGGAGCAAGGCCCCGCAGCTACAGAAGAAGCTGCTAGTTTTGGCGGAAAGATATAAGTTTTGGCAGAAAGATATAAGTTTTGGCGGAAAGAAGACAAGGCAGAGCTACGACACCGTAGCACGTTTCCAGCTGGAGAGTAGAGCCGGAAACCATGACTTTTGGGATAGAAAAGTCAAGAAGGCAACGGTACCTGAGCGGCCGAGAGAAGAAAGCTCAACCACTGCATTGAAGGCAGCGGCGGAAGACAGGAGGGCTCAGCGATCCTCATAAAGAAGAAGGAGCAACGAGGCTCAAGCATTGAAGGCGAAGGACAAAAAGCAGAGAAGCGGTGCATAGTACCCATGGTTAATGCCGGGAAGCATGGAATACTGCAGAGAGCTGTGGTGTGACGGGAAGCGGCTACCTCAAGGACAGAGAGGACCGACTGTCACTAATTAGGGTATGGGTTTACTGTTGGGACAGGCCCACAGTGTTGTAATGGCGAGACCTTCGGGCCGCCTATAAAAGCTTGCATTTTGTATTGTAAAGGGTTAGCTAATCAGTCAGTTAGTCAGTTGGTTGGCTCGTAGGATGAGTCGTTAGTTGGTCAGTAGAGTATTTTTGAGTAGACTCAGGAGTCAGTCAGACATACTGTGTTGTAACGATCCAGACGCCTAGCTTGTCTGTGAGTCATTTGAGTCTGTATGTAACCATCCACAGAGAGGAAAGAGAGGGAAGGATCTATTGAAAGAAAGGCAATATAGAGATAGAGATAGACCAGATATCTAGAAGAGATCTCGCGCTGCATATGCAGTGCAACAGACTGTGCTAACTTCCCTCAAGATATATAATAGAAGCACAGTTTCGTGGACGTAACTCCCATCCTGGGGGTGAACCACGTTAAATCTGCGTGTTATGTGCTGTATGAATGTGATTGTATTTGCTTATTGTTACTGGTTATTATGCATATGATGTTAGTTGCAGTAAGTGAATGTATGTATTGCTCAGCTCATGGTTATGCAAGATGATAGAGATAAGTTGAAGTATTTTAGTAAGTTGCTTAAAGACTCCTTTACGTCTGTTTCTGATGACCATTTACTCACAATATAACTTCTGAAAAGTAGAGTTTCGCACCGTGACACAGTCAACGCTAAGAGTGCAAAGTCGTAGTGGTAAGATATTGCAGAGAGGCGATATTGCATCGACAGAGGAGTCGCGGTGCGTGATACTGCGAGCTGAGGGATTAGCGTTGAGGAGAAGCTGGGTGTCCCGTGGTGCACAGAAATGCGATAAGGTTGGGAATATTGTGAGTAAGTGGAATTCATGCAACGCGGGAAGAAACCGCGCGACTTGTGCGTAGAGAAGAATCGCAAGGCTAAAAGTGCTGCGAGTAGAAGAGGATGTGCGATGTGCGGCTATAGCTGACCTTTTGACTCACAGGGGTAAGAGAAGAGAGAAAAGTAGGATGCATAGAACCTAGTCCAAGACACTTGAGTCTTGGCCAACCCATTAGATTCACTTCGGGTGAGACTTCAGATCGCTTCGCGGTCTGTCGCCGAAAGGGCCAGTGAGTTAAGGGGGTTTGTTGATTGAGTATAGTAAACCCAGGTCTGCCCATGCAATCAACAATAACCAAGGATAATTTCCCATGTTGAGGGGGCCATGGATTTGTAAGAAGATATTGCTTGAGAGAGCCATGTTAGGCCATATTTTGGAGGAGAGTTCTTGGTGATTTTCCTTAGAGTTTGTATGAAGATTTTGAAGGAGAGTTTATTTGGAAAATTTGCTAATGCCTTTGATGTACTTGTTGAATACTGCATTATGTTGCTTGAAACTATTTTACCACTTAATAAAATTGATCCTCATTGGAGAACAAACCTGGATATGTGGTCCAAATTGGACAACCTTCATTAACAAGTCTAGTTTGTCATCTTTCGTTCTTGTTTTTCATATTGTCATATTGTTGTATTTGCTTATTTATGCTTTTAATTTCTCAATGAAGCATTATGTTATGTATATGAGACATTATTATGTAATATTGATAAGCATGATGCCATCATATTCACACTTACATTGAAATGCATTTTAGTCATTGGATCCTTGGGTTGCTCCCTAGATCAATGGAAAGGATCTAGATAATGAGCTTGAAGAGGAGGAAAATGAAAACTAAGAATCCTTAATTGAAGAAAGTGAAGAAATGGTGAGTTCTACTTATCATTTTTTCAAAGATTCTTATGATTGCTTGGTGTTTTTGGAAGAAAAAGGTGGGATTCTATTGTGTGATGAAGAAGGTGATGATTATTGGAGGTTTATTGTCCCTGCCATATATGATTTTTTAAGGAGAGAGAGTGTTGTACTTGATCCTTTGAGTCACACATGATCTGAGGAATATGTCCATGATATTTTCTTATAGTGTAGAAGTGAATAGGTTAGTTTGGATTAGCTAGGGCCGGTTTTTTATGTAGATCTAGAGAAATATTAAGAAGATCTTGAAGATCCATCCCCTATTGAAAATATTGTTGAATAAATGGATAATAAATATGTAGTTTATTCTTCTCTTTGTTTCCCTTAGGTTGAAGGTTAGGTGGGTGTTCCTTTCTCTTTTTTTCTTAAAGACAATTTTTTTGAAGATGATAGGTGTGATGATCTTTTTCCTAATGAAGATGGTTACCACAAATATAATGATGTATGTTTTTTTATTGAGCATGATATGGGTATGAATTAATGGAAATTTATTGGAGACACCATATATGACTTTTTGAAAGAGAAAAATGTAAAATTTGAAGACCTTGGAAAACCTACCTTTGATGGGGGGCCTTAATATTTGCTCCAGTCATACTCCCTCACCATTGATGATTGTATTGGGCTACATATGGATATTTATATCACAAATGTTGAAAATATAGGTTTACCCTCTACTAGGGGGGATCTCAATTATCATTCTCAGTCATGTTTCTCAATGAATAATGTAAGTTTTAGACAACAAGAAGGTGTTTTTGTTGCAAAGTTAGAGTAGTTGAGTGTGTAACCTACTATGGAAGATTTGAGTTATATTTTCCAACCATATATTTCAAGTTTTGTTGTTGGTTTCAAAATTCATTTGGGGATGCAAACAATTTTTGAAAAGTGGGTTCAATATGAAGGAAGTTTGTACTTAAGCCCTATCCAATATTGGATAGCGGGGGCTTGCGAAAGGGGCTCTTCTCCTTAGAAAGTGTTCGAGGGCATAAAAATCCATTATATTTTCCATTGTTTCGACCCCATTTCGATGAATTTAATCACATCTACTCAACCTATCATTAATGTGATATTGTCTTGGACTATGGCCAAAGATAAGGGAAGAAGACACATGAATGATATGCTATGGTGGCTTCATTGGTGCTATTATTTTACTTGATTTGTTTATTTCATCATTCTTAGAGTAGGCAGTTATGTTACATGATATATTTTCTAAACATTTTGTGTGTCATTTTCTTTACTTTAGTATTGCACCTTGTTTTGTTTTTTTATGCATTTCATATTTTGATTTGAACAAGGCAAGATGGATGTCTTTGCCATAGATGCATTTGATTCTCATTGTTTTTTGAAGTGTGTGTAGCTATATAGGTACCAGAATATTCAATAAGTTCTCACATAATCCAAGGAAAAGTGCATGTCCCATAGAGCCAGTCGTTATGCCCCATATTCTTTGTAGTGCACCCTACAAGAGGTGAAAAAAATGGGGGGCCTTTTTCCATTGTAAAAGGCCAAGTTGGGGCTTATTTATATAAAAGTGTAATTCTACTAGATTATAAAACCCTTAGTTGTTCATGAAAAGTCCTCTTGGTCATCATTTCAATATTTGATGTCCTTGTGGCCATGCTAACTACCCCTTGGTGAGTGGAGCTCCTCATCATGTTGGACATTTATTCCCTAGGTAGGGATTGGTGCTTCTTGAGGTGAACCATTGGGATGCATGGATTAGGATACCCTAGTCACACCTATGGTGTTATTATTTATAGAGGTGTTTGTAATTGTGTTGCAGCTGCAACTGTTTTCCCCAAATTTTTTAAATTTCAGACCCTCCTGTTAACTTTTATATTTCCTAAAATTGTTTGGATCCATGAACTCTATTTTTGTTTCACCTTTGCTACATGTTTGGATTGTGTTGAGGTCAACTGTTTTTGTGATTTTCATAAAATTGCTTATGTTTGAAACTATTTGAGCTGTGGAATGTGAAGATTGGATTTCAGATGTTGCCTGTTTGATCTGCCATTTCTTTCTTTGATTATTTCTGCCGCTGTTTTGGAGGTGGAACAATATTTTTCTTCACTGCCCGAACAAAAGTCTGTTGGAACTTAACGTTTTATTTTGGTCTTTCAAAAATCATTTAACTATGCATCGGAGCCATATTCCCCTTCAGGGCCGCCTTTGAGAAAACGGAACGATGATTTTTTCGACAGATAGCTTTGACTGTCCGATGCTGTGATGTTGTTATTTCAAATTACCTTGCGCTGTCGGAGGTTGGATGGAGTTTGAGTCGGTGGTTTTTAACCTTTATGAAGCCGCTGTTTTGGAGATAAGACAAGATTTTTGAACCACTGGACAACTTTAAGTTATCCGAGCACTTAATGTTTTCACAATTTTTTCTACGCCGTATCGGAAGGTTTTACAACTTTGATTGAGGGTGGTGGATGATTGCCTTTCACCATTGTGGCTCCCAAGTAAACTAAGTTTCCTCCATTGTAACCACTCCACTTGTCGATGTTTGGTTACGGTTTCCGCTAATTTGTTTGTTTTCCGCGGAGCCTATAGTCTTTTCATTTTCCTCCATTGCGGCTGCATACTGCGCTAACTTCCTGATGTTATGTCACCCTGCTCGCTGACAAGGGGTTTCTGCCCGATGCTTTAGTGTTTAGTCTTTCGGGCGCCGATAGGCTTATTGGTCCTGTGGAACTTGTTGTCTGTCTGAATCCCCTATTGCGGATGTGATTTAAACTATCCTCCTGATGTTTTAATGGTTCAAGCTGCTGATAAGGTTTTTCCCTCCATTGTTTGAGTTTTTAACCTTTCTATGGGCGGCGGTGGTTTCTGATTCGTGTTAAGGGTTTTTGCGACAAGAGCGCAGTACAGGGCCTTATTTGATGATCAGTTTTATTGTTAGTGTGGTTTAATTTTGTTGAAAAGATGCAATCCTAATTAATGATGAACTTTGTTTAATTGCAGGCGGATTTATAAGATTCTTCAGACTCCTACCACAAAGATGACATAGCTGGAAGACAAAGTGGAATCATTAGCAACAGGGGCCAGGATTGGAAAGGTTCATTGGTTACTAAGGTGGTCCCATTTTATGAAGTACTCATAAATCTTAAACTGAAATGTAACACATTATGCGGATCATGAGCACTCACGAGAGGACAAAATTGTGAGACTAAACGGTTTTGGGGAAGCCCAAGAGTCATTCGTGGGAAGCCCAACAGTTTGGTTCTTTTGTATAAATATAGAATATTTAGATAAGCAAAAGGATTTTTTCCCAGTTAGATTGTGGAAGACATATTGTAAGAAGAACTATTTCCTTTTGCAATAGATAGTTACAGTTTGCATGTTGGAGAAAGCTTGGTGGAATGTTCAAATGTTATGCTATGGATTTGTTGAAGAGGAACTATTTTGTTTTCATCTTTTCGTCCATTAACTATGAGATCATTCTAACTCTTTGAACCTAATTTCTCGTATGAATGGTCTCTGGTTTATTTTATGAAAATTTCCACTATGAGTAATGAATGTTGTTCATAAGCAATTGGCTATCTAGTTGTTTAAATATCTTTAAATGTTCATGTGTTTGAAAGAAGTATCATCTATCTGTGATTTTTCATAATGCATGCATGAAATACATTACTCATTAATAAGTGAGAATCTTGCTCCCTAGGGGTAGGTTAGGTAGTTAGATTTAATTTCTTGCTGTGTGTGTGATTTAGATGCATGAGAGTCTAAGATGAGGGGTAAGAACCTATGCATCACATTGTGAATACTACTTGCATTCTTAATAAATATGCATCTTAGATAGGCACTTGCATATCATACTTAAAGTCAAAAAATACAAAAATATGCACGGTGGGCCAGGCTGCAACCGGTAAAAACTTTTTATTTTTGTTACTTGACCTATGGTATCCAGACCGCAAACCAGACAAATTCCCTACACCAAACAGTCACAAGCTAGTTGGGAATGTTGACTGGGGAGAATCCCTTGTTGTTGTTGCCTACGAATTTCCAGGCCTCAACAACTTGTAAGGGTTTCCACATATGCTCTAAAACACCTCATTCATACCCTCTTGGACCTTATTTTGTTATATCACTCCTCCCTCTTCTTATAGCATGATGTACCACACCTATTGTTGGTGGAGATCGTTGCAGGTATGTGTCTAGAAAATTATCTATCCTTTTATATAGGTGGGTGATTCCTAATCGATAGAAATACATGAAACAATTTGAAAGTTTCTTAAGATTCCCAAGATTTTTCAAAGAGTAGAGAGGGGAGGAATAAAGGAAAGAACCTCTTAAAGCGTTCCGATTGTAGAATTGTTGTAAAGGAAAGTATCTTATGGCTAGGGTTTAAGAGGCCATAAACATACTGGGGTTGAAAGGTGGATGTATAATGTTTAGCAAGAATATATAAGCAAGTTTAAGATATTAGAATGGTTCATACCTTAGCCAAATGAAGGTTGATCCAAGAATCCCTTCAATCCTCTTCTTGTTCCTCTTGCTCCAAGAGACCTGCAAAACAAGTTATACCTTCCTCAAACCAATATGAACACATATAAAGAAATGGTAATCAAATAAACATGAGATAATAATATGATTAACATCAAAATCTGATCATAAACAAAGATTCAATCACAAATTGAACAATGATTTGGGAAGAAGAAGGACATCACATCTTTATTAATCTTGAAAACAAGTACATGTATACCTTCTCTTCAAGTTCGGCACCTCACAAAAAATTGATCTGGTTCTGCTGCTTCTCTTCTCCAAAGAACTCAGCCTCCAAGCTCTACAACACAAGGGGATGATCGCCAAAGCAAAGGTGTGGGAAAATAGAGCTCCAATTCCTCTAGCGTGATAATGCAAAGATTAAAGTCTCATCTCATGGACCTCCCTACCTCTATTTATATGCTTAATGAAGATTTAGGGTCGAAGACAAAGTAGTTACAACTGAAGGAGTCAGTTTCATAACTACCCAAACTACCCAAATTTCAAAATACATTTTTTTTGACATTTTCAGGAGGCGTACGCAGGTTGTAGAGACAATAGTTGCGTACACAAGGAGGTCTACGCGGGTTGCAATGCAGAAATTCATGTATTTAAGGCGTACGTGACTATTATATATAGCAACTCATGTACATACGTGGGTTTCCTTAAGGAAAGACACATACACATCAAAAACTCATTTTTAGGGTATTTTTGGGCATTTTCAAACTTTGGTGTCTTCTAGAAAGTTTTATCTAACTGAAATACCTTTCCAACGGTGTAGAGATGAGGTCAATAAAAGTTACAAAACTCAAGATATGGGTCCTCCAATTTAGATGTTTTTTCAGTGATTTTGAGTGACTTTCATGAAGTGTCATCATGGAAGTGTCGACATGCGACGGAATCATGGGAAAGTGGTCACAGGAAGAGATGTGTGTCATTTTGAGCTATAATAGATTCCCCCTAATGTATGAGGTTAGAGGGTAAGATGATAGCCGAAATGCATTATAAAGGAAACAAATGAGTATGGAGAGAGCAGAGAATCCAAGATCAAAAGGCTTGAACAAAGGTACCTGAAAGAGAGATAAATGTTAGAAAAAACTGATCTCTGGGACATACAAGTCCATATACAAAACATCACCAAAAAGATACAGGTGGATCCAACATATGTATAACTGATGAAACTATCATGGTCACTCAATATGCAAAATGGCGCCATATCAAATCTAAAGGAGTCATGGCCACAATTGAACAAGTTGGATCCATACTCAACAATCGATCATAGCCACAAAAATACAAGGTGGATCTATGTCTCAGCAAAATGTCATATAAAATGTAATAAGGTCTTACGCAAATTACGCAATATAAAAAAATGACAATGCTACTGTCGGTCCAAGGTCTTCAATCCAAACCACCCAAAAGGTACAAATCCTAACCATGCGAATAAAGGAGCTGAAGTCGAACATGGAGGAAATTGTTTGATTACTGGTCAATAATGAGAACCATTAACAAATGCAAGGGAAACCACCATTAATGAAAATGGTCCCCAAGGTACTTAGCACATTCTAACAAGTGTGAATACAAGGACTTAAAGTCGAACACTTGAAGAATCCATCGAGTAGGAGGCATTAAGGTATTCCCACTACCAATAGCGAGGGAAACTACCACTGATGACTACAATCCCCAAGGTACTGTCATAAAAATCTAAATGTCATCCCTAGAGCAAGATGTGTTGCAGTCGATAGGAAGAGATCCATTCGAAGGAAGGCATTAAGGCATCCTTCATCATCCAACACGAGGTAAGTCAAAGACTAATTGGATCTAGAATTGGTACTGAATCTCATGACAAGGACCACCGAAGACATGATGTAATGAACTGATACCAGGGAATGGCCAACACAAAAGGTCAAGGAAACTGCAAAATGGCCGACAAATGTTTTAATCCTTGAATAGTGAGCATGACACAAAAGTGACTTAGGAAGCTTTTGACACAAAAGGACCAACAAAACAAATCTGCAATGTAGGAGACATTGACAGATTCCCCATATAATTGGAAAATAGACCAATTGGAGGAGTAAGAAAATCTGAATTGGGTTAAGGTAAAAAACACTAGGACCCAACTATTGATAGACTCAAAACTGGTGCTTTGTTCAAGAAAACAAGGCTTGCTGCCATGTTGTAAAAAACATGTGAATAAAATTCCCTTCCCCTCTTTCTTGTAAAGGTTTAATGAGCCCAAGAAGGAAAACTCGGGACCATCTTCATTCTTAGCAAGCTCGAAGAAAAGATAGAAGAATTCTTGATAAAGCACTGATTCATGGATTTTACGAGCCCGAACTAGTATATGCTCGATGGTGTTTTCATAGTTTAGAGAGTCTGAAAACTCCAAAGAAGACTCCAGGGGGGTTCTTTTTCATACAATTTAGTCTCCTGAGGCTGGAAAAGTATAAAACAAACCACAGAAGAACTCTCTTAGCTTTCGAAGAAGTAAGGTGCACCTTTTTTGTACTTAGTCAGGGAGGTCGAAAAAAGGTTAAATTACCACCTACCCAACGCTCCTTCAAAAGAAGCATATAGCCTGAGTTTTATGAGTGTGAAGGAAGGCAAGATCACTCGGAAAGATCCATTTGATTACGAGAAATGGGGCTTACAACAATAAACTCGATGATTTGTTCTTTAGGGTTTAACGAGCATGACAAAGACACAAAGTAGATTTAGAATATTTTTCATGTTTTGGTCCAGAGCACGAAAAAGGAGAAAACTAAGCTCATATTGGGGGTTCTTTTTCCGTAAGTTTAGTCCCTCAGGTCCAGAAAAGTGATAAACCTATGCTTGAGAATACTCTTCTCAATTCTGAAGCAAAGAGAGTGTTCCTTTCTCGTATTATTCCACATGGTACGAGAAAGCAATAACCTACCACCAATGTGGATTCCCATTCACATATTCTTAACGAGCCTGAATGGACAAGTTTACTCGGTAGTCAAGTCTATTTTGAGGAGTCAGACCTGGGCCTAAAGAAACTCAATATATTTCCCGTGAAGTTTTAATGAGTCCGAAAAAGTCAAATCATGACCTCACTGTTTTTAACGAGCTTGAAGGAGAGCAGAAAGAATGCTCTAAATGCGAGGAGATGAGTGTCAGGGGAAAGAGAAACTAGTTCCAAGTGTGAGGAAAAAACCTATGCATAATTAAAGGAACAAGAGAAAGGTAAAGACACTCGAGGAATGTCTCCTCAAGGTAAAGGGTGTCAAGTTGCAAAGGAAAAATTATACAAGGCTTAGAGAGGATGAGAACAAAGATGAGGGCTTATACAATGAGCTAAAAGCGTGAAAGCCGACATCAGGCTCATAAGCATGAGAAGGGCACATGCAAATGAATTTACAGCTTAAACAACAAGACAAGGCTAGTAAGCAATTGTGAATCCAACTAAAAATCCTGTCTCCAAGAAATAACAACATTAGAATCATATTCAGAAGAAAATATCTGATGCAGGTCACTTTGGTAGAAACACATGTGGCTTTGCTATCTTCGATAAAAGATTTAGTCAAGACAGAATCAATGAAAGATGACTCTATAGTGCCAAGATCTGAGGGTTTATAATAAATAATATTAACCTCAGAAGGAGAGAAAAAATAAACAAGGGATATAGAGTCTGCGGGAACAAACTCAATATCACAGGAGTTGAAAAATTCATAAGAAAAATAAAACTCATCAGGATCACTGACTTGCTGTTCAAAGAAAGAGTCAAAAGACTCAATAAGACCAATATAAGAAGAAAGGTCATGATTACTAGGAAAAATAGGGTTAGACTTAGGCACAACTGAACCAACATCCAACAGAATATCAGATTGTATCAAAGACTCTAGGAAGACTCCGTCCGAAGGAAGGAGATCATCCGAGATAGGACACATGTCTAAACTTTCAAATGGATCAATAGAGTGGAGAGCACGCTCCATAGTCTATATAGGATGACTCACCTATTCAACTACTGGGACCAAGTCCCGAGAAGGAAAGCATGAAAATAGAGGCTGCTTCATAGTAGCAATTGAACACAAAGGACATGAGGCCACATAGCTCACTTGTGCGAGGTAGTGTCTATAGAAACACTGGGAATTAATAAAGGAAATACCTAGTCTCTAGTTGCGTCAAGAAAATCCAACTGATTGATAGTGACAATTTCTTCGCCATTATTAAAGTACATCAGCTGAAAGAATGTTGACACCATAGCTTGCATGGCATAGACATAATCACGTCCAAGGAGCATATTGAAGTCCAAGGGGTCTTATATCACCATGAAGTCAACTAAGATGGTCTTCCCACCCAAAGTAATAGGTGTTTGAGTGAGAATTCCCAAGGCTATACAAGTTCTTCTATCAAATGCCAGTAACTGACTAGCAGTCGACACAAGGCTGGGAGATCCCATGCCTTGCCAAGCATGAGCAGACAACATATTAACTGAGGCTCCTTCATCAACAATACAATGAGCAATCATGTATGATTCAACTTTGACCTTTATCTGGAAAGGTACATCAGAAGGAAGTCACGGCTCAACTAGGATATCCCAATCAAAGGAGGCAATCCGAGAGCTTGGTAGGGGTTCATCCGAAGTGAGTTCAATGCCCCCTTGTTCAATAAGTTCTGAACTGGCAGTGAACAAAATGTGACTAGAAGACACTTCACTCTCCAAAAAAAGAGTGGGATTGATCGACAATGGAATTGATTCAACCGCTTCATGAAATTCACTCTCCGAAGGGAGAGTGGGATTGACCAAATATGACATTGGTTCAATCACATCAGGATCAATATCCAAAAGAAGAGTGGGATCAACCAAAACTGAGATTGGTTCGACCACTTGATCAACCAAAGGTTGAGTAGGTTGTTGAGAAACTTTAGGTTGTTCAGGAGAAGTAAATTCTTGAGTCTCGGACCACACTCTTCACACCTTTGCGATAGCAGGGCACTGGTGAGTAAGACGATCTCCCTCACATAACTTACAGGGGAACTTAATTTTTCACTTTGAATGACTATTTTTCTCAACAATTTCAACATGACTAGTAGCGGCTGACTATTTTCTCTTAGCATGACCTACATAGGCTGAGAGTTTTCCCCCAGCATGAACTACAGAGGCTGGGTGACTGGGTCCAACTTGACTAAGAGAGGATGTTTGTTGAAAAACTTTAGGATGTTCAAAAATGGGATGACCTTGGAACCAAAATCATTGCACCTCCGCAATGTAAGGACATTTATAAGTAAGGTGGTCTCCCTCACAAAGCTTACAAGGAAACTTGGGCTTGTGTTTTGAACGGGTAGTATTTTCAATAGTGTCAACATGACTTACAGTGGCTAACAGATTGTCTTCAGCATGAACCATAGAGGCTGAGAGACTTCCCCTAGCATGACTTGCAGAGGCTGAGAGACTGGGTCCAACATGACTTGCAGAGGTTGGACGGGAACCACCAGCATGAAAAACAAAGGCTTAATGGTTAGGATCAACATGCTTTGCAGCAGTTGAGTGTGTGACCCCAGCATGAACTACAAAGGCTAGGTGGATGGATCCAACATGACTTGCAGAGGTTGGATGGGGAGGTTCAACTTGAACATCAGAGGTTGAATGGGTGACCTCAGCATGAACCACAGAGGCTAAGTGACTGGATCCAACATGACCTGGGAAGGTTGGAAGGATGCTAGCTTTTAATCTAACAATTGGTATCAGAGCCAAAAGGTCTATTTGGTTTGTAAACTCACAGGAAAGAAGGGTTCCTCGTTTGAGTGGGAGCAATGGTGGAAGAAGGAAAGTTTAGGGTCGATAAATTTAATGGCCAAAACTATCAGTTATGGAAGATGCAAATGGAGGAATATCTGTAGCTACTGTTGGGCAAAAAAGCAAAACAACCAGTGGCTATGAAGGATGAAGAATGGGAGGTTCTTGATAGAAATGCACTAGGAACAAGACGACTGTGCCTGGCTTCATCAATGGCCTTCAATATTTCAAAAGAAATAACAACAAAGGGTGTGATGAGCGTATTGAGTAAGCTCTACGAAAAACCCTTGGCTTCCAACAAGGTATTTTTAATGAAGCGTTTATTTAATATGAAGATGTCAGAAAGTGGATCTGTTGCTGACCATTTAAATGAGTTTAATACACTTACCAGTCGGTTAAGTTCTGTAAAAGTGAAATTTGATGATGAGGTTAGGGCTCTTCTAATATTGTGCTCATTTCCAGAAAGCTGGAATAGCTTGGTCATGGCTATAAGTAACTCTGTCGCTAGTTCAAGCACTCTTAAGTTTGATGATGTTGTTAGTGTTATTCTTAGCGAGGAAATGTGAAGGAAAAGAATAGGTGAGACATCAGGTAATGCGTTGACCATGGAGAGCAGAGGGAGACAAAAAGAGAGAGGAAGGAGCCCAATAAATTGCGGCAAGTCTAAAAAGGGAAGATCCAAGTCCAGATTCAAAAAAATAGAATGCTGGAACTACAGTAAGAAAGGACATCTAAAGAAAGACTGTAGAGCACCGAAGAAGAAAGGTGAGAGGTAGCAAGAGACTACCCAGAAGCAAATGTAGCAGGTGATGTGTTACAAGATGCTTTGATTCTTGCATTAGATAATACTAGTGATTACTGGGTAGTAGATTCAGGGGCTTCATGTCATGCTACACCCCATAGGAAATTCGTTTATGATTATGTTCAAGGTGATTTTGGGCATGTGTTATTGGGGGATGATGAACCATGTAAAATTGTTGGAAAGGGTAAGGTACGGATTAAACTAAATAATGGAAATGACTGGTTGATAAAGGATGTAAGGCACATTCTTGCTATGAAAAGAAATCTGATCTCAACAGGGTAGTTGGGAGATGGCGGCTGTTTGTCTACGTTTGGAGAAACGTGGTGGAAGGTCACTAAAGGATCAATGGTAATTGCAAAAGGAAATAGGATAGATATGTTATATTTATGTCCTCATAACACTGATTATTCTATTTATGTAGCTTCCACAGAAACAGGTGTAGCGTTGTGGCATCATAATATTGGCCACATGAGTGAGAAGGGGATGCAGATTCTCCACTCAAGGAAACTACTTCCAGATCTGAAGCAGGTAAGTTTGGAATTTTGTGAGAACTGTGTTTATGGAAAACAGAAGAGAGTTAGATTTCTCAGGGTTGGGAAACAAAAGAAGAGTGAAAAATTAGAGCTTGTCCATACAGATGTATGGGGAACAGCTCAGGTACAATCTCTTGGTGGCTCTCGTTATTATGTTACTTTTATTGATGATGCAACTAGAAAAACTTGGGTTTATTGCATTAGACAGAAATCTAATGTGTTTGATACTTTTAAGAAGTGGAAATATTTGGCTGAGAATGAGACAGGAAAAAGGTTGAAATGTCTCAGATATGATAACGGAGGCGAGTAATGCAGCAAGGAGTTTGATAGTTACTGTTCACACAATGGGATTCACAGAGAGAAGATAGTCACTGGAACACCCCAAGAAAATGGCGTGTCAGAAAGGATGAACAGAACGATCATGGAGTGTGCAAGGTGTATGAGATTGCATGCAAGGTTGCCCTTACAGTTTTGGGCTGATGCTGTAAACACTGCTATTTATTTAATAAACAGAGGGCCTTCAAGCGCTTTGGATGGTGGAATTCCAGAGGAGGCATGGACAGGTAAACAGGTAAAATACTCATTTCTGAGAACTTTTGGTTGTGAAGCATTTTCCCATATTGATAAATATGATAGAACGAAGCTTGAGGCTAAATCCAAGAAATGTACCTTTATTGGATACAGGGTTGATGATTTTGGTTATCGCTTATGGGATCTTAAAAATCACAAAATCATTAGGAGTAGAGATGTAGTATTCAATGAAAAGGTCATGTACAAAGATCAGTTGCAGGGAAAGAAAGAAGAAAAGGAAAACACAGAGTACACAGTGCTTGATGAAATCAAAGAAAATGAAGTTCCAAAAGCACCAGAAAATCAAGAGCAGCAGCAGGTACCTGAAACTCCTGCAACTGTAAGAAGGTCTACCAGGTTAAGTAGACCCCCTGAATGATTCTCTCCTTCACTGTATTATTTATTGATGACTGATTCTGGTGAGCCAAAATGTTTTGAAGAAGCAATGGAGGTAGAAACTAGAAAGAAGTGGGAGCAAGGCATGGATGAGGAGATGGACTCACTGGTAAGAAACCAGACTTGGGATCTGGTTAAGTTTCCTGTAGGAAAAAGGGTATTGCAGAATAAATGGGTTTACAGGTTGAAGGAAGAAGATGGAGGAAATAAGTGGTACAAGGCTATACTTGTTGTAAAGGGGTTTGCACAAAAGAAAGGTATAGACTTTGATGAAATATTTTCTCCTATTGTTAAAATGACTTCAATTAGAACTATTTTAAGTCTAGTGGCGGTAGAAGATTTGCATCTTGAACAATTAGATGTAAAAATGGCCTTTCTCCATGGCGACTTGGAGGAAGAGATTTATATGCAGTAGCCACAAGGGTATGAGGTCAAAGGGAAGGAGAATTTGGTTTGCAGGTTGAAGAAGAGCTTGTATGGCCTGAAGCAAGCTCCAAGGCAGTGGTATTTAAAATTTGATAAGTTTATGACAGAACAAGGTTATGAAAGATGTCATTCTGACCACTGTGTTTATTTCAAGAGGCTAGATAACAGAAGATATATTATCTTGTTATTGTATGTGGATGGCATGCTTGTTGCAGGGTCTAACATGTAGGATATAGATGTGCTCAAAAGAAAACTAGCTAAATCATTTGCGATGAAGGATTTGGGTGCTGCAAAGCAAATCCTTGGTATGAGAATAACAAGAGACAAGAAAAATCGCAAATTGACATTGTCTCAAGGTGAGTACATAGAAAAGGTGTTGCAGAGGTTTAGAATGCAGAATGCAAAACCAGTCAGCACACCTTTGGCAAGCCATTTCAAACTAAGCAAGCATATGTGTCCAAAGACATAGGAAGAGATAGATTACATGTCTAAGATTCCCTATGCATCAGCAGTTGGGAGCTTGATGTATGCCATGGTGTGCACAAGACCAGATATTGCACACGTAGTGGGAGTTGTGAGCAGGAATATGAATAATCCGGGTAAAGAGCATTGGAAAGCAGTACAGTGGATTCTCAAGTATTTGAGAGGTACCACTTCTCATGCATTATGTTTTGGAGGTTCAGACACTGTTCTACATGGATATGTTGATGTAGATATTGCTGGTGATAAAGACAGCAGGAGGAGCACCACAGGGTATGTGTTCAATGTAGGTGGAACAACAGTAAGTTGGATTTCAAAACTACAATAGGTTGTTGCACTTTCAATAACGGAAGCAGAGTATGTTGCTACTACAGAGGCTAGTAAGGAGATGATTTGGTTGCAGAGGTTCATGGAAGAATTGGGTAAGAAATAGGAGAATAGTAGGCTATACATTGATAGCCAGAGTGCCATTCATCTTTCAAAGAACTCAGTATTTCATTCAAGAACTAAAAATATAAAACTCAAGTACCACTTCATAAGATCTGTTCTAGATGAAGAACTGTTAAAACTGGAAAAGATTCACACTAGCCTGAATCCTACAGACATGTTGACAAAGGGAGTAACCAGAGAGAAACTGAGTTCCTGCTCAGTTTCTATTGGCCTTAAAGCATGAAGGTGAAAAGAATAAATTTTCCAAGTCTAAGGTCCAGCAAGTGCAGCAGCGGTAGAGTTGCTGTGATTAGTCACCATGAAGGCACATAAAAATGTAATGGAGTGGTTTGCATGCAAATGGGCATATGGTTGTAAGACCTGGTAAGGCATGCATACCCCTGGTAACTCATTGGTAAAGTCGGGAGATAGACCTAGGTGATAGGGGGGGTGTATGTAAGATTCCTCGGTAAATACTTGAGGGGAGTTGGTGATTACTCCAAGTCAAGTTTAAAGGGGGGATTGTTAGGGTTAACCTTGACTTTAGATTGAGTCAAAGGTGGTTAGGTCTAGAACATGGTTTGGGCACATGGTTTGTTGTAGCCCATGGTATTGTCCCATGGTATTGCATGTGTTAACCTTGACTCGAGATTGAGTCAAAGGTGGTTAGGTCTAGCACATGGTTTGGGCACATGGTTTGTTGTAGCCCATGGTATTGTCCCATGGTATTGCATGTGATTAAGCCTTTATAAGGCTTGAGGAGGCTCCATTGTAATTGTACTAAGTACTGTATTGTACTAGATGTGAGTACTGTATGGTATTGGATGTGAGTACTATATTGTACTGGATGTGGGCATTGTATTGTGCTGGAAGAGAGACTGTGAGAGCGTGAAGAGGAAGTGCAGCGGTTTTGCTGCAGGGCGTATCCATTCATATTTCTGGACTGAAATAAAAGAACTGGAAAATTTGTTTGTGGACGTAGCCCATAATTTGGGTGAACCACATTATATCTGTGTCTCTCTGTAATGTTTAATGTGTTTTTGCATCTTGTTTATTGATTTAACTGTATAATTGTTATTGCTCTGTGGTCCTGTTTTTCTAACATGACTTGTAGAGGCTGAGAGACTGGGTCCAACATGAATTGTAGAGGTTGGACAGGAACCACCATCATGAAAAGCAAAGGCATAATGGTTAGGATCAACATGCTTTACAGCAGTTGAGTGTGTGCCCCCAGCATGAACTACAGAGGCTAGGTGGATGGATCCAACATGACTTGTAGAGGTTGGATGGGGAGGTTCAACTTGAACATCAGAGGTTGAATGGGTACCCTCAGCATGAACCATAGAGGCTAAGTGACTGGATCCAACATGACCTAGGAAGGTTGGAAGGATCCCACCAGTATGATCAACAGAGGCTAGATGGTGAAGATCAACTTGACTTGCAGAGGTTGAGTGCTTAGATCCAAAATGACCTGTAGAGGTTGGATGGGTGCCCCCAGCATGAACTACAGAGGCTGGGTGGTGATGTTCAACTCGACCTGTAGAGGTTGAATGGGTGCCCTCTTTCTTATGTGCCTTATTCCTATTCCTCCTTCTTTTACTCCTTTTAGACTATCAGTTACTAGTATCAGTACTTTCACCGCATGAGGTAGAAGGAGGAGGAGAATCAACTACATGTGAAGGGGAAGAAGTGGTTTGATGCCCTTGATATAAGGAGCTTACTTGAGAAACATCAGGAGCATTCAGGACAGTTGGAGTGGAACACAACCACACCGGTAGCAATAGGGTGAATCTAGGTAGATTCAGGGTGGCCATCAAGGGAACACCAACATTCCCTGTGAGAGGAATAGCACAAAGAGTTCCCAGCATGGGGATCTCTTGGTTGGTGTTCAAAGGGGTGTTAGCCATATTTTTAAACTAGGATACAAATTCTGAGGTTGACAAGCAACCAAAAGTACAAATCACACACCTGAAGGAAAACTAAGTACAGACAAACCACAGAGCACTCACTAAAATTCCTAAAGCCAAACAGACAAACAGGTATAAGATATGCTTTCCAAAAGAAAGCTGATAGATAGTTTCTTGGCATCCCTATAGATGTTCTTAGGCATAAGTGGAGGAATCACCCACCGCACTCCCACACCTTCTACTGGGGTTACCTTCCAAGCCCGTCTAAGGTCAACCAAAAATAGCCTTCCGGTGTACCTGTGTATGAACCCTAGATTTCGAAGAGACTAAAGGATACCTTAACTATATTGATAGTTTGGGGGGATAGTCGCAAGCATGGTTTGTATGCATGGGCAGGGTAGAAATGCTCAAAACCCTGTCTAAGACAAAATACCCAAATGCGCAAAAACCTTGGTCTACGCTTTGGCAAGGAGTCTAAGGGTTATCTCCTCAGTCCAAGCCTCCACGTGGCCTCATGCTTAACTCCCATTTGATAGGAGCTTCCCAGATACAATCAACATAGAAAAGGGTTTACCTAGTGATTGGCCAACTACATCTGAAATTTCAACACTTTTGGAGAGTTTAAACTCCCTAATCCACAAGTCTAGCCTAAGATAGTTGGTGTATGACTCTATAAAATAAATCTTACTAATAATTTTTAAATTATATCGTTTATTTTAATAGGTTGTTTTTAATCAGAGGGTAAATGGCATGAAACTTATGTGGTATTTTGACTCAAAGTTGAAACGAAATGACTACATAAAGATAAATGAAATGAAAAAAAGCAATAACTATTCTCTTCCCTTTTCAAATAGAAACTTGAAAGCCACAAAAGAACAAATTCTTTTTATTTTTTTAAAAACAATGATATGCCATGCAATCTAGACTAAAAAACTAATCTACATGCATATAAAGCAAACATGTGTTTTTTTATTTTTCTTTTATAAATGCAAAATAAAAACAGCCTATCAACTAATGCAAGCAAGTAATGTAAGCAAAGCAAATAGACAACTACTCTACACCTCACAAACAAACCCTAGGTTTCCCTAAAGTTGGTGTTATAGCGGATTTCACCACACTAGGTGAATCACACATTGTATGGCCTTCCCCTGTCCCGTTGCAGACTCATTAGCCCCTATGGACCACTTTTTGTCTTTTGATGTATCATTGATCATCCCTAAAAACATTAGAAAAATGGTATACGCGGCCTTTTCCCCAATAACCACGTACATACGTAGATATTCCCTCTATAGTCGTGTACATCGGGATGTATACATAATCCAAAATCCTTTGGAGCGTTCCTTGACTTGGATCCGACTCATATGACTCCTGGCCTTCCATATGCCTTGAGATCGCACAGATTCGACCTTTCAGTATCACTTTGAAAAGCTATATAAGGAACCCTTGAGACATTGAAAGAAGAAGAGAGAATTGAGAGTATAGAAACTATAGTCCATTGTTTCCAGAGCTTATGCTTGAGTCTGCATCCCTTTGTCCCTTGGAGCACTGTTGTGTTCTTCCCAAGATTGCCTTTTTCTAGTAAGATTGCTATCGGAGTGATGGAGGATTGAGGTGGTGGAGGCCCAAGTGGGGGATTCAGTTTCTCCGGTTTGCAAACGTGCCGTCAGAGGTTGTCACTTGTAATCTCTGATTCATATTAATAGAAATATCTTTTCCTGTCCAGTAATGTGTATTTGAATGAATATTGTATCCATTGGAATATGTCAAATGCTTTTACATTATTGATTATATATGCTAGAATAGATCTAACACCATGAAATATAGTATGCTTGTATTGTTTACTTGTTGTTGAGGACGTGCTATAACAATTCAAGCTGAAGATTGGAAAGCTCAACGGGGATCTACTTCAACCATCTGGAATAAGGTACGAGGTTCGATCCTTTAGTGTTAGATGTTTTTATTTCTATTGCATATTGGGAAAGATTGATTTCTGGAGTCTAGCTGTTTGTTGTGGTACCCCAAGCCATAGGAATTTATCTCCATAACAGAATTGGTGACTCTACTGGGGAGTTCCTAGTAATTGTCCTTTGGGGGTTGATTTCTTGGCATTCAATGTATTTGAATTGCTCTCTCTCTCTTGTTTCTGTGTCGGGTATGGGGGCATGTATGCCTGGTAGAGCCTGATTGGTGTGAATTTAGTTTCAGCTTGTCTGTTTTCCTTGAATTTGTGCATCTTTTTCTTCCTGTACGTGGGTTTGTCACTTACAGTCACGTATACATGCGGTTTCCCCTGGGATTGTCGCGTATACACACGGGTTCACTGCGCATAGTCGCGTATACCCTGGTTTTAACCTTTTTGTGGAAGATAGTGGATTGCTGGGTGAATTTTTTTAGTTGTTGAGTCTCCTGTGGCACTGCCTGAGTCTGTTAATACCTTTGTTTCTGACCATAAATGTTTTTTTTAGCCTAAATTTTTTCTTTTAGGAAATTTCTTGTCATGGCATCTTTGATTTTTTGTTTGAGATTAGTGCATTAGAGTCCTTTTGCCTTAGTGCTTTGCTGGAATGATGTTTATGTGTGCTTGCAGAGTCTGGGGTAGTTAGAATCATTCTTTTGCTTTTTGTATCTCTTTATTTTCAAAAAATCCAAAAACATTTGCTTATCATTATGCATTGCATTTTGCACTTTGCATTGTACTTGCATTAGATCTAGATTTGCTTTGGAGTAATAGTTAGGACTTCATATAGGGAAATTTGCATTCAGCATTTGAAGAAGAAATTGTGCATTCACATAGTACACATACCCTGTTTTCATGGACACAATGCATTTGCATTGATTGTTAGGTGTGCATTTTACTTCTTGTTGCGTCATAACACCATTAGTTGCACGACCATATCCTATTTTTGAGTAATAAATCCAAACTAAAATCAACGCTAATTAAAATGAATTACACTCTTTTCTTTTCTAGGGTGCACAAACAAGCTTAGGTTTTAGGATCTTGAAATAGTTCATTGAAAGTTAATTCTCCAAGATCACTAAACAACAACAACTAGGTGTCTGTCCAGGGAGTGTGTGAAATCCTTTATATAACCAGCGTTCTCAGGAAGCTCCTCTCAAAAGGGATTCAAGCACTAGGCACTGTGAGCGGTTGTTGATCGGGATAACCCCTGGTTGGTAACTGTGTAGCACCAGCAATATACCCAGGATTGTATTCGTATCTGGGGGATCTTTCAGGAGTTTCGAGCTTTGCTACCCTACCCATACGGTCAATCCCGCCTGCGACTGTCCACCTAAGCATTGATTATATTGAGGTGACCTTAGTGACCTTACCTAGGATATCGAGGGGGTACGTGTAGAGGTTATTCTGCATGTGTCCTAGCCAGGTTGGGGTCAGACAACACAGTCGCTTTACGCGTTGAAGCTGAGGGCCACAATAATTGGTTTTGAACCTCTACTTGTGGTGACAAGGGCCTCTCAAGCCTCTCCTAGGCGAGACATATTGGCCACATTCAGGAGCTCACTTATCCAGCCCTTGTTTGCTTGCTTTTGGCTTTAGATTTTATAGTGATTGCTCTGTGCACGCTAGTTGGCCTAGGGTTGACGTAAATAGAGAGTATTTGCTTTTTTGTTGAGTCATTGTGGAGTCGGGTGCGGTTCCACGCCATTCTTGTCGGTTAGCAGGACTTTCACATTCCACTTCTCCTCCTCCTTTTGGAGAGGGGCCTAGACAGTTCAGGCGGACTATGTCACACACTGATTCACACACCATGGAGGATCATTCAGAGACTATTCCTGAGCCACCTCCTCCTATTCATATTGACGATGGGGAACTTACTCCTACATACGATCCCTCACCTGACCTAGCTGAGATAGGTCCTGTGATTTCCCAGATAGGATATTTTCTTGATAGACCTACTCACGGCAGATTCCCCATTAACACGTTACCGGTATGGAATGCCGGATGATGCCGAGACTTACTTTGACCCTCCTAGCACTAGCTACGGTAGTTATGTTACGACTAGTTTTCCTATGCATGATTTGACATTTCATGTTGAATCCAACTTTGAGCCTAGCACTATGCCTGGGGGCAATCCCATGCCTTACCTTGCGGAGAGGTTTGGGAGTACTAGTCACATTACACCTTCCATCCCAGCGGTGGAAGCTCCATCTTATATACCTCCTAGGTCTAGAGTTAGTGATCCGATAGGGATACCAGGTTCCAGACGAGTGACGATAGGCACCAGTACATTTCTTCTTACAGATATTCCTTCGTCCTCACTTCTAAGTTCTTCAAATGTAAACCCTCCACCTTACTCACGTGGTCCTTCAAGTCAGCACGTAGCTATGAGTCAGATCCATACTGCGGTTACTAGACCAATTGTGTCTCAAGCCTACATACCACCTGTGGTTTCGGGAGGTTATGTTCATGTTTCTAGAGGTTAGATTGCTACTTCCACGACATATATCCCTACTTCTGGTATGTATATTCCTACTTCCGGAATGTATCTTCCTACCTATGGAGTGTCCCATGGGGCATCGCAAGTGATGACCTATGGACCCTACTATGGGACGCAGTATGGACAGGTCTCTCCACCTTATGGAGGCGGGTATTCACAACCTACTTATTCTCCTAAATATGGATTTGTAGCTCCTACTAGTCAAGGTCCACCTCATTATGCTACTTCCATGCCACCCTATACGGGTCATACAGGAGGAGGTCACTATGGCCAAGGTCATGGTGGTAATCAATCCTAAATGAACCAGGGAGCGGTCCATGGACCTCATCATCCTAGGCTCCCTTTCGTCACGACACTCAATTTACCTGACTTATCGAGACTTATGAACGATCCTGTGGCTCATGACCCGGCTTGGCCGACTGTCCCTACCAAGCTTCCTTCGGAAATCCCTAAGTTCGAAGGCAAACCAGGAGAGGATCCGAGTGAACACATTATGACATTCCACCTATGGTGCTCTTCCAATTCTTTGCATCAGGACTCAGTCCGGTTGAGACTATTTCAACGCATCCTTACAGGGCCTGTGGCGAAATGGTATATAAAGTTACCTAGGGGTGCCTTTACTTTGTTCGACGACCTTGCGATGACTTTCCTTAACCACTTCCAGCTACCAGTACGCTATGATGTTGGTACTGAACTCTTGTCGACATTTCGGAAAGATAAAGCCACCCATATTTTTGATCATATTCAGGAGTGGCGTAGACGGAAGAGATTAATTAAAGCATTTATACCGCCGGAGTTCCTCCTTGAGTGGTTCCTCAAATATTTATTGCCATATATCGCGAAGGATGTTTCCACATCCGAAGTGCAGAATGAGGAATAAGCAATATTTAGGGTGCAAGAACTAGACTTGATCTATGCTCAGTCTGGTTTGTTATATGAGATTATACCCAACACTCCTCATTCTAGTTTCAATCCCAAGGTCAAACCTGGACCACATGCCGATGGCATTGTGGGTAGTGCAAGTAAGAAACCTACAGATTCGGTTGTGAAACAAGTTGCTCAATTGTCAATCAACCAATCTGCCTCAGGCAAGCTACGACTTCGTCTCAGCCTATCCAACCGGTGAATGTACTTGTTGTGCAATCATCTGACCAGAAGGGTAACTAGCAACCCGGACGGAATAGAAAAAAGGGTAAAAATAATAATAAAAAGGGTGGGAATAAGAATGAGAATGCCAACAATAATGACAAGAACAATAAAAATGCTGGGGGGGGGCAAGTAGAATAAATGTAAGGTTAAGTTTCCTTACAAGCTATGTAAGGACGATCACCTCACTTACTTGTGCCCTAGGATGGATGAAGCTTCGAAGTTCATAGCACAAGGCCCAGCTGTGTTAATGAACCCTTTACCACATAACCAGAATATGAACTCGAAGTCCCATGATCAATCTAATATGATGAAGATCCACCTGAAACTAGTGGTCGTGGGTGCATTAATATGGTCCATGCCGCGAAAGTTGTGACGTGTGCGAAAGATTATACTTCATCACAACCCAACCCAGGCAAAGAACCTGATCCACCAGGAACCCCTTTGCGCATTGAGAAACCTGCGGATAAACCTGAGGCTGCACCTCGCATTCCTAAGGGGATACTTAAGCGTTCGGGGCATAATCCAAATGCCCGAGCCGCCCAGAATTATTCAGTTGTCAAGGATTTGGGTCATACTTCTTGTGCGATGTCTGCATTGGAAGTGCTTCAAAGTTGTCTGTCGCAAAGGAAGGCTTTGCTTTCCACTCTTGGTGTGAATGGTGATGATTCTTCCTCAGTGATCAAATTTGAAACCACAGGACATCATCCTCGCTTGCCCTACTATGTGTCCCTTTTGGTGAATGTAGAATGTCTTAATATGATCATCAAGCGCACTGTGATTGATGAGGGCGCTGCTGCTTCTGTGATGTCTTTGTCTTGTTGGAAGGGTCTTGGTTCTCCTGAGTTGTCAAAATCTATGACCATGTTAACTGCTTTTGATGGGAGATCATTTAGGCCACACAGTATTCTTCCTTCTCTTAAAGTCCATTTGGGAGGGAAGACCATTGCGATAGAGGTCGAGGTGGTTGATGCACCCCTCGACTACAATCTCTTACTGGGAAGGAACTGGATGTATAGTATGCAAGTCATTGTGTCTTCCATATTTCGCGTTGTATGCTTTCCTCATAATGGGAATATTGTAACGATTGATCAAATGGCATTCAAGAATCCACCTGTTAGTGCATCTTCGGAAGCTTCGGTTCCGAAAGTCGAACATTCCCAGCCGGCAACTGGGAGTGTGGGTGTAGGCATGTATCCATCCCTCATGGGAACCTTTAGTTGTCCTACACCTATCCTCATGATAGGATCTAGTTTCGATGGTGCTTCGACGTCTACGAGATCGGTGCCTTTTCGCACAAGTCATATGGGAGATCCTTGGATTCTTCCTTCACCGCGTCCTTCGAGTGAGCCCATTGAGACGAGCATGCCATTGCTTGCAGTCATGATAGCTTACCAAGCTAATCTCCAATCTGCTGCAGAGCCTTGTTCTTCCTCTTCGCGGACGGAGGAGGAAGACCCCTATGTGCTACCGGCATGGTCAGTACAGTCTTCTCATGCCCATGATTGCCTTGATACGGTTTTCCCTTCAGATGAAGCGATTATTGAGGCTATGCCGGGAGTTGAGCCACCATGAGAGGAACTTCATCATAGATCATATTTCCTTCCAGAGCTTGATATTTTGGAGCATGAGGATTATAGGGAGATTCTTAGTCAGAAAGTTAGTAGACCCATGGTTCCATTAAGCTCTCCTGGTCATATGGCTGATGGAAACATGGCAAACATATCGTCAACTATGCCTATCAACATTTCTCGCAATCTTGGTACAATTTAGAATGTATACATTGGGGCGGATTGTTCCCAATATGAGATTCGAGAGTATACCGAGCTATTCAAGGAATTTCGTGATATTTTTGCTTGGTCTTACGATGAGATACTAGGAATTGACCCTCAGATTGTCGAACATGAGATTAATACTTACCCCAATGCTAAGCCTGTTCGATAGCGTTTACGCACGGTAAATCCTAGGAAAGCACCCACCATAAAGGCAGAGATAGAGAAGCTATTGAAAGCTGGTTTCATCTATCCCGTTCCCTTGACAAAGTGGGTTTCAAACCCTGTTCTGGTGGATAAGAAGTAGGGAGCGATCCATATATGCACTGATTTTCGTGATTTAAATCGTGCTTGTCCTAAGGATAACTTCCCCATACCGTTTATAGATCAGATTTTGGATGAGTGTGCGGGTAGCGAGGTGTTCTCCTTTATGGACGGATTTTCTGGGTATAATCAGATTCAAATTAAACCCGAGGACCAACATAAGACCGCATTTATTTGTCCTTAGGGAACATTTGCATATCGAAAAATGCCTTTCGGCCTTAAAAACACCGGAGCTATGTTTCAGCGGGCAATGACCTTGATTTTCTACGATCTCAAGTCCATTATTGAAGTATTTTTGGATGACCTCGCTGCTCATTCTCGCATGAGGATGCGTCATTCTTATCACTTGATATTGGTGTTTGAAATATGCTAGCACTATGCTGTTAGATTAAACCCTCATAAGTGCATCTTTTGCGTGAAATCAGGTCATTTGTTAGGATTTATCATTTCGAAATAGGGTATAAGAGTCGACCCTTTGAAAGTGGAGGCAATACTTTAGTTGTCTCCCCCGTGAAATATTCGTCATCTTCAGTGTTTGCAAGGCATGGAAAAATTCCTATGAAGATTTGTTGTCAATTTTTCCAATTTGAATAGAGGTTTCATGCATCTCCTGAAGAAGGATACTCCCTTTGAATGGGATGAGCGAGGCCAGGAATCCTTCGATGCACTTAAGCGAGCCCTAGCATCGGCCCCGGTGATTAGTCCTCCAGATTATAGCCGTGATTTCCTATTATATGTGGCCGTGTCTTTAGAGATGATTGGGATGGTTTTGGTTTAAGAAGATGAGGAGCTCCAAGAGCATGTCATATATTATCTGAGCCGAAACCTTATTGATGCAGAGATTCGGTATTCTCATGTCGAGAAGCTTTCCTTAGCTACCGTACATGCGGTGTAGAGTTTGAGACATTATATTCTCCTTCGCCAGAACTTGGTCATTGCCCATGTAAATCCATTTCAATTCGTCCTCACATGTAGGATTATTGGGGGAAAGTATAATAAATGGATTGTCATCCTGCAAGAGTTTGATCTCGAATTTGTTTTAGCAAAATCGAAGAAATCTTTAATCTTTGCAGAGCTCATATCGGATTTTCCGAGCGAGGCTGAGGAGTCAGTATGTGAAGATACGTTCATTGATGAACACATTTTCTTAATCTCAATGGGTGACCCATGGTACGGGGATATCATAGTATATCTACAAACGCAGAGGACCCCTACTCACCTCTCGCGAGATGAACGACGACGATTATGTCATGTCTCCAAGAACTACCTCATAGTGGACAATACTTTGTACCGCCATGGAGTAGATTCCCTTTTACGACGTTGTTTAACTCATGATGAGGATGAGGCAGTGCTTAATGATTTCCACGGAGGGGCGTGTGGTGGTCATTTATCTGGGATTTCTACAGCTCAAAATATTTTGAGAGCAGGTTATTTCTAGCCATCGATCTTCAAGGATTGTATTGAAGCGATCAAGAGGTGCCACCCTTGCCAGGTGTTCGGATGTAATATGCGCTCGAAGCCTTCCCCATTACACCCTATTATCACCGCCGGTCCCTTCACCAAATGGGGCCTTGATTTTATGGATTGAAACCCATCTTCGGCTGGGGGGCACCATCATATTATAGTGGCTGTTGATTACTTCATGAAATGGGCTGAGGCAATGCCTATAGTAAAATCTGACAGTGAGATAGCCGCTCACTTCGTATTCAACCAAATCATCTCTAGGTTCGGGATTCCGAGATAGCTTGTCACTGACCATGGCTCACACTTTCAGAACTGTATGATGGAAGAGTTGGCATCCAAGTTAGGGTATAAGCAAGAGCATTCCTCTTCTTACTATCCTCAAGCGAATGGACAGGTTGAATCAGTGAATAAATCACTTAAGTCCATTCTCCAACGAACCATCGCACAAAGCAAGATGAATTGGCATATTATGTTGTACCCTGCTTTGTGGGCATATCAAACCGTGGTTAAGACTGCTACTGGTTTTTCTCCATATCAGCTTGTTCATGGAGTGGAGTCGATATTGTCGGTTGAATGCGAGATTCCTTCGTTGAAGTTAGCCATGGAACTCTTACCAGAAACTTCACCTTTGGAGGAGCGTTTGGTTCACCTTGAGCAACTCGATGAGCAGTGTAGAGATGCCTTGGTGACTCTAGAGGTTAATAAGCATTGCGTGAAGGCCCAATACGATAAGTCTGTCTGTATGAGAGTGTTTAGTGAGGGAGACTTGGTCCTTTTATGGGATCAATCGAAAGAACCCTTGGGGGCAGGGAAGTTCAATCCTATGTGGCGTGGTCCTTAGGTGGTCAAGCGTGTATTAGAGAAGGGTGCCTACGAGTTAGTGGATTACGAAGGGATGGCCTTGGCGGAGCCTATAAATGGGCTCTATCTCAAAAAATACTATGCATGATCTTTAGCCAAGGCTGCTTGTTGTATATTATTGTACAGCTTTTTTGCATAGTTAGGTCTTGTTTATAGTGATCGGCAAGAAATTATAATCAAGTTGCTGACTCATATGCTAACTACATGTTAGATTGGCATTTGTTTCATTAATCATAAATTAATCATAAACACAATTTTTACACATGTAAATAAATAAACCGATCACCATAAAAAAAAAAAAATGTGGTAATACATAGTGTCATAATACAAAATTGGGTCTTTGAAAGCCACCATCATATACACGGTAGTACAAAATAGATACACTCCCAGGTGTCTAGTCCTGTGGAGGTGGATGAGGGTTGTGATCATGATATGTCACCACGGCTCTAGCTAGCCACCGGAATAACTGCACCCATGCGCGTGGTACACCCACCACCTGTCTCTGCATAGCCTCAGGAAAGTCCTCGACTTGCGGCATGGGAATCCTGTGAGTCAGTCACATGAAGTTAGTATGGATGCTTTGGAGCATTCGCTCCGCATCCACACTGGTGATATCGTCTCCTCTTCCCCTCTGTCTATGACGTGGGAATCCCTCTGGTCACCGTGTTCCCACATCTGCACATGAATGGTAGATGTCACTATGTATTGTCACCCAAAAACATGTCTTTTTGATTCCATATAATCAAGAAAACACAAAAAAATTAAATATTTCAAATTTTTTTTAAAAAAGAGAGTAAGGGTCGAGATTCGTTACCTATGTCTCCATATGCCGATCCTAGTGGTAATGGCATGTCCGGGTCTCCTCGGAAGTCTATCCTTGCATAAGGGTAGTCCTCTATGGCAACAATCTGTCGTCGCCACCATGGAAAAAAGTCTGCTGGATAAGGGTTGGCCACCCTACCGCCCCCCAGTCTGCGCATCGCATCTGCCCAACGTCGTTGGGCCGGATCTCGAACCCCATGGAGAGGAACATCCACTCTAGCACTCAATCCTGGAACACGCTCGAAGAAAAACATGCTCAAGATACTGCTGAACCCAAAGTTTCGTATCCTACCTGCCTTGCACTCGCTGAGCTGATGCTTCATGTTGCTCAGTAGTGAAGTGCTCCAGTCATAGATGGTCGGTGTCATACACTCCACCGCATAGAACATCAGTGGCCGAGAGGCCTGATGGAGTGATGCTAAGCCTGCTATCCTGCCCAGCATCAGTAGTATGGCCTTTAGGCCCAGCACCTGTATAGCATTGGTGGGAACTTGGCTCCCCACCTTCTTCGTCTCTGGGTAGCAGTACACAGCTATGTACTCATCGATAGTCAGCCCATGACCTGGCCCTCCTTAGGCACGAAGGTTCACCATCTCACCTCGCCGGGATAGACCTGTGATAAAGTAGATATCCTCCACCTCAATGGTGAGGGACATGCCGTCTAGCCGAAAGGACTTTGAGTCCGGATCCCAATAGTCTACAAGCATCTGTAGTAGTCCTGGTTTGGCCCTCAAGCCGCCTAGGCACCAAAACTTGTAGAGTCCGCATCTTCTTAGAGCTTCATGAGCCATTCTGTCAGGCCTTACTGCTTCCTCTACATCACCATGCTCGCGTTCTCACCACTCTAGCACCATCCTGCATGAGAATTTGACCAAAATGTCCATTAGATTCTTGTAAATCTTAGTGCGCGGCGTCATACGCGGCTGTTTTGAAAACAGCCACGTATGTACACAGTTTCCAGCCCCTTTTCTGCGTATAGCCAGCCCTATACGCGGAAAAAGCCTCGATACCCACGTGGGCCGCAACGCTCATGTAAGATTGGCCTTTAAAAATTCATTTGACCATGAAAAATTATAAAAATTGTATTGAAATGCAAGCAGAGAACATGAGTAAGTACCTGGAAGAATTGGTTGTGAATTCCGCCGGCTGGATCTCCTAGAATTTGCAGTTGAAAATCAGAGCTTCAATGGGTAAAAGTTTCAAATGATTTCTAGTTTTTACTATTTATAGAAAAAATTTTAAATATTTGAAAATTTTTACCCCCTTTCCTATAGTTTTGACCGTTTCTAACCATTTTGGACCGTTTCTGACCTAATCTGTGATGTAGAAGACCATTTTCAGCGCCGTTTCAACCTTTGGATTGACCCGTTCGTAGTGATCTCAGGTATAACATCTACATTGGCATATAGGTTAGGCTCACCACCGTTTAAATTTTGCATGACCTTATGTCCATGTCACTATATCCTTAGGTACGAACCCACTCTATTATGTCACGAAACCTTCTTTCTACTATAGAAGTGGCATGATATGAGTGGTAGAGCCTCACCTTACATGGGTACCCTAGTTAGCGCCTTATTTGTATTTGGTGCCCATGCCAATGTTTCCTCCTTTAGGGTGTGGGAGTCCGTTGTATAGTATTGCCATGATATTTAGCAAGAGCCTCATACTCCTCTTGATCTTATGCTGGCCATGACCCCCCGGACTCCCCTTGTATCAAGTTGTGGATGCATTATCATGAGATTTTCCTGTCTTATTGAGCTTTATGCCGGCTCCCCTGACATTGCGTTTCAGCCATATAGCCCGAGCTTGTCTCATGTCTAGCCATGCAGAGCCTTTATTTATATCCTTCGCAGCTTGATTCCCTTTTTTATCAGGAGGGGATTTTCCCCTGAGTGTTGATATCCTACACATGTATCCTTGCATTGAGCATAGGTATGTTCCACTGCTTGGAACTAGTTTGCTTGCCCTAAATGACACTCATCTCCTCCTAGTTTGTAACTATAAATCTAGTTTATTCTTTTTTCAAGCTTTTCAAATAACTGAAAAGACCAAAAAAATAAAAAAACCAAAAATCCAGACAAGAAAAGATATTATCTTTGGCAGCTGTCGAGTCGTGTCACCTTCGAACAGAGCACTGTATATCACATCCATTGGTTGGGTTATAGTTTGACTTAGGAGCTATACTCATTATCTAAGTTTTATCTCCATCGACTGGTTAAGCTTCCAGTCCCTATGGAGCCTCTATTGATGCCTCCTATGTCATAGAGATGTCCCAGTTTGTATATCGAGTCTATGCTGCCTTCATTCAGTCACCATATGCCATTATGCTCTTGTTCGAAGGAAGTTGAAACCTGAGTCGGCCATTCCTTAGTTATCTTGACTTTGCATGTTGACCATTCTCGGTACAGTTACTGGTTCATGCACCTTATGATCGAGTCCTTCCACATTATACAGCTTTGCTGAGTACCTTGTGTTGGATGATGGGGGATGCCCT